>AWOL01S0007045.1:32792-107969 GCA_000715115.1 Nicotiana otophora
GGGGGGGTGTAGTAGAAAAAACGATGTAATTATTATCCAACTTTGCCAAGACCCTGATTTAGCCCTTGGAACTGCACCTCACTCTGATCCTAACTCTTTCACAATACTTCATCAACACCAAGTTGGAGGCTAGCAAGTGGAAGTCAGTGCATGCCTAGGGCCTAGCTAGGCCTGATAAACTTGATCTAAAATATATAGTATTCATGTACTTTGATCTGCTAAGAAAGAATAACAAACTTGTGACATTACGTTCTGCTGTCATAGTTAAAGAAGTTTATCCTTTTCTTTTGTGTCATAAACAAACGTTTCCTTTGCTCTTTCCTGCGTCGAATGTGTTTTACAAGGATATTTAATTTACAAACTTTTTAATCATAAGGTAAGTTGTCATCTACTTCACAAACTTTGTTTTACGTATGCTATGGCAGTTGATCATGTTTAACTGATTAAGTAAGAAAGCGTAACACAATTTCCAGATTACTAGAGAATTTGTAAAAGTTAGGTTCAGATAATTGCTCTAAGTAGCGTCGAAACATGTCAGCTATATATAGTTGGTGATTTCCCATAAAATAAAGGAGTACGAGATAGAGGCTATTTGATAAGTACGACATGTGAACGTTACAGTTTGACAAATCTATAAACATATAGTATATATATATATATATAATTCCAAAGTTAATTAACTAGTCCTAAAATTAAATTGTCCTTTAAAACACGAACAGAATAGATTGCGTGAAATACAACAATGATAGAAACAAGCTAGCGTTATAAATCTTAAGCTTGCAACTTTACCTTTCATCTCGGGTGGAACTAGGGTATACTTTTGGTCGACACTATGTATTTATCTTGAAAATCTATTGAATATGTATTATTAATTTTAAATCTAATAACTTAAAAAGATTAGATTTTCGAATCCATAAACTATAAATTCTGCGGCTACACTATCTAGCTAATATATAGTGGAGAGGAAAATTGAAGTACGTATGTATTAAACTGCTACTACATACATACCTCTAAACTACATATGCATGTGCTTGTTACAAAATGCAGGCACTGTCAAATGGGATAGACAAAAGTTGCGTGCAGAGGGCAATAGTAAACAGACAACGTGAGAGAATATAATATCGTTCGGCATTTCTTTTTCTGCCCAAAGGAAAATTCTGCGGCTGACTCTTTGTATGCAAGTAGAAAATATAAAAAACTTGTACTACTTTTTATTCTTATTATTTACAGTATATATTAACGTTGGTTTTAGATGAATTTAATAGATAAAACATCATGATTCATAAAGCCGAACACAACTTATTCGCGATAGAATATTAGTAGTAGTTTTTGTTGTAGTTTTCATCATATAATTATATATCGTATAGTGTTGAATTCGTCGCCATCTATTATGTAATTTTATATATTTAACCTACATTTTATCTGATTTGGCAAATTTAGTCTAGTTAAATAAAACCAATTAATTTGCCCTTACACCTCTATTAGCGTGTTACAGGCCATGCCAATTTCTATACAGTATATATGCAAGAGTTACGTGGTCCCGATATAGATGACTTTAGCTGATACTGTACAAATGAAATTGAAGTTTAGCACAAGACAAGTGAATTAATCTCACTGAACATCCCAAATAGTTCAAATGCAATACAGCTAGCTCAACAAATTTAGAGGGTCACGTGTGCAAAAATAGTTAGTTACTGCATTGCTAGTTAGTTAGCTAATTGTTGAGCAAATTAACTGTGATAGTTAAGCGTAAGAATCCGTTTTTGTCTTAGCTAATTACTAGCATCAATTGCTTAAAAAACATTTTTATTTGCTGAAAAAACATGTTTGGATAGAAATGTTAAAAGTCGGTAATGAGCAGTTAATGTGTTAAGATGAAAAAAATTAACCTTAAAGCTATTTAAAAGGAAAATTATCTTTTCTTACATACAGACGAACAAAGGTGGAAACAGAATGGGAAGGAAGTTAGCAGATTTTCTGGAAAATATATGTATTTCAGGATAAAAGAATTTTTTTTAGAGATAAAATAGTAAAATTTTGATCAACCAAAAAATATATTTATAATATGATAACACTTGACTCATAAGCAATTATGTTATTTTACCTCTTTTGACACGAGCCAGCCATTTCGCTCGAAAATCCATTCTTCTCCAAATTAATTGGCATTTGAAGACTTCGAGTGTTATTGAAATCGTAGTTTTCATGTAACATTAGCAGCTCCAGTCTAAGGTCATATTAATTTTGTCAAGCTCAATACTGGAATATTATACTAGCTAGATGATGTGCAAGAATTAGGAATACATACAAAGTAATGCGACATCAAATATATGTACGATTAAGTACTTTCAGGAACAACTTTGATTTGGATTTTGTTCAAAATATCCTTCACATGGGCTAATAGGAGAAATAAGTGTCTTGACGAGAAATAATAATTTTTGCTCATAATCTTTTTTTCAAGTAAAATTTATATCCATTCACATTTCAACTCTTAAATACTTTATTTTGTCAATATGTTTTCTACCTCAATTAAATACTGTCCGAAATTTTATAAAATATTGCTTTCTAGTTAGGACAAAAAATGTTAAATAAGTCAACAATTTTAACAAAGAAGAAATTCATGATAAATGTTTCTTTGACTTTTCCTTCAATATAACTTATAATGAAGGAGTAAGAAATCCCTTTAAGTAAAGAAGGGGTTGGTCAAACAAAAAATCTCTAGGGGCATAGAAGAATACCCATACATTGTTCAATAAGTTTTAAAGATGGTCAACCTAGAATAATACAAGTCTTAAAGATTGTTGTAGCTCAAGTTGGTATGGGCCAGCCTAGTAACGGAGGGAGGCCCAATCAGTCCAGCAGAATAACAATTGGGCCCAATTCCTAATTCTTTTATTTATGGTCCGGCCCTGGTGCATTTTGTATATATAGTTAGGAGTTTATGTTTTCACGTGTAATTCATTTTTTATAATATCAATAAAATTGATCTGAATTTTCCTCTCTTCAGTTCTTCATCTTTACCCAACAATTAGGGTTTGCATTCAGAAATTTCTTCCATTGATTTTGATTTTAGGTGTTAACATGGTATTAGAGCCAAGAGCTCGATAAATTGTAGCACGATAGTTCGTTTGGTATTACCCTTGCGGTTATATTCATGGTATTTTAATTTTTCGGTGACGGCTACTGGAGTTTATTTTGTGCCTTTGACGGTGAATTGCTTTACATTATTTTTTGGCTCCTTCATTCTATTTAAGAATTTTAGTACTGTTTCTTCTCTTCAGCTTCGTTGTTTGGTTGATTGTAATTGGTTGTTGTTGTCATTCGAAATTTGAAATCTTAAATTTTCAACAAACACAATGAGTATTGCTAGTGGTACTTCGAATGTGACTGCATAATCTACATATTCTGATTCCACTTTTTCTATTATGGAACCTTCGTACCCACTTTATTTGTATCCCTCCGACTCTCCCGGAACTGTTATTATTGCTACTATCTTTAATAATTTGGGTTATGGGAGTTGGCGTGGATGAATACAGCTAGGCCTCCCATGCAAAAACAAACTATGATTGATTAATGGAATAATTGCTAAACCTAGTGAAGATTCCCTTTGTATGGGGCTTGGTGTCGATGTACTGATATGGTAACTACATGGATTCTAAATAGCCAAGACATAGAAATTAGAGAGAGTGTTATGTACACAGAATCTGCTGAAAAGTTATGGAAGGAAATAAAACAACATTATGGAAAGCCAAATGGGAGTAAAATATTTCAGATACGCAAAGATATTTCTTCCATTTCTCAAGGATCTTCTAACATAGCATCTTAATTCAATAGGATTAAGAAACTCTGGGATGAGTTAGTGTTTTCTATATCTTATCCTCCCTATGTATGTGGATACAAATAATCTTTTCATAAGATAGAAGAGGATCAGAAAGTTCACCAGTTCCTAATGGAATTAAATGAGACCTACTCGAACATTAGGAGAAATATTCCGATGATGAAACCTCTTTCAAATATTGATGCTGTATATGCAATCCTCATTGGATAAAAGCCAAGCAGATATCAAAAGCTCAATTCCCTCTTTCATCTCAGAGTCTGCATTATTCTCTACTGCAGTTTAGAAATTATTTTCTAATGGAGTTCAGAAACCATACAATTAGAGAGTCAACTTTGACCCTTCTAAGAAATTTAATTCTAACCTTGTGTTCAAATATTGCAAGAAGCCTGGACACTCCATTGAGAAGTGCTACAAATTTGCAAGGATATCCACCTGATTCTGGAATCAGACTAAGGAAGAATGTTGCATGTGCTCGAGTTTATGATTTTTAGATGGCAGGGAATTCTAAGAATTCTGTAATAGATGGTCCTAAGGTGATTCAGACTGATGTTGGAGGTCATGTATTTGCTAAAGAACAATATGAACATATTCTTTCTCTTATCCAACAGTCTAAAGTTTTCTTTTCTCCTCAAGATTTGTCTTCAGGGTCTGCTAATTTTATAGGTATGTTAAATTATACTGATCTTAGTTCTGATAATATTCTTGCTTGCAATGTTTCTAGGATAGAGAGTACTATTTGGATTATAGACTTTGGTGATACCAACCATATGACACCTCATAAATCACTCCTTAGAGATGTCAAACATTTAATTTTTCCTTATCTTTTAACTCTTCCCAATGGTTACAAGGTTAAAATGACATGTAACTGTCCTCTGGTATTTCTCTTCCTAATATGCCTTTTGTTTCCCTTTTTCACTACAATCTGATTTCTCTGTCTGAATTATTACTACATCTGACTAGTTATGCACTTTTCACACCTACTACTTGTATCTTTTTGCATGGCCCTTTTCAGAAAAAGTCACTAGTTTTTGGTAGACTTTAGAAGGGGTTGTACCTTCTACATTCAAATAATCTTTATCCTATTGATTCATGTGATTCTGCAATTATAAATACATAACTGCCATCCTTGATAATTTATAAAGAGTAGTTTTAGTCTAGTTCTGAGTATGCTGATTCCTTAATTGATATTTCTGCTAATAGTCTTCTATTTTATATCTTGATCATATATGGCATTTGAGGTTGGTGTCACGACCCGATTCCTATCATAGGCCGCGATGGCATCCAACGGTGAACCATCAACTTAATTGTCCATTTTTACAATCTTAAAAGCATGTGTTTCATAAGTAAATAAAGTTAAGTGAAGAAACCTTAGAGGCATACTTACATTATTACTAAGACATAAAGTATAAATGAAATATAAAACAAAATGATGATAATATTAAGTAAAGCCATAATCATTTACTAAAAACTTCCCAAAACCTGGTGTCACAAGTACACGGGCAATCTAGTAGAATATATAATACACTATAACTACTATCTGAGATAAAATAGACAAAAATAGTAAATATAACAAGAAGGAGACTTCAGGTACTGCAGATCAGAGAATGGAGAGCATCTCACCACTAAGTCTTCGGATAGTGCGTATGCGCGCCCGAATGACCGCCCGAAATACCTGCCTCAGTACCTGCACAATTAGTGCAGAAGTGTAGTATGAATACATAAATCAATGCGTACCCAGTAAGTATCTAGTCTAACCTCGAAGAAGTAGTAAAGAGGGATCAACATCGACACTTACTAGTGGTCCAATATATAAAGTACATGAAACATAGGCAGGCATTTAACACAATAAGTAGCGATGAAGTAAGTAACTGTAACTGATATGATCCTTTACATAATAAAAAGGCCAAACACATAAGAAGCCCCTTAAACTTGTCCCAATTATTCATTTAGACACCTTATCTTGGAGCTTGACCTATTAAACACTTAAACTATACTGAATATGTATCTATTGAACACACATTGATGACATAGCATAAAATTGTTTGATACCTATTCAAGGGCGCGTGAGAGGATCTTTTTTCTATAATTTTCTCTCTCTCCTTTCTGCTTCCCTCTCCCTACTACCACCTCCTCCACCATCCCTACCCACCCCCACCTTCCCTTTCCACTTTTCTTTCCATGCCATCCTGTCACCACATTCCAACATTAATCCTCAGACCATCACTATTTCCTTCAGATTTGGCCAAGAGTATCAAGACTCTGGGATTGTATTCATTCCATTTTAGTTCCTCAAAAATATTCATTTATAGGACACCATCAAAAACATCAAACATTTGTTTAAAACGATAATTTTCACTTTTTCTTACTTTTGTTCCTTCTACCATGTTTTAGGCATTGTTACTTCGAATTTCATTTTTTTAGCTTCTTAATTCTTTGTTCTTTGCTAGGTCTTTTACTTCATGTTGCTTCCTTTTATTTTTCATGATCTTGATTCCCCATAGTTATTTAGAACCTGCAAAGAGTGGCCTACTGGATGTCACTTTGAAATCAAGAATCCATGCTTAACTAAATTGGGTTTTTCTCAGAGTTTCAATCTTTTCATAGTCCCTCTAATAATCTTTGTCGTTGTAAGCTGGGTTGCTAATTTTTTCCTTTTCTACATTTTCCGTCGAGCCCCCTCACCAGACTTTCTAACTGTAAAACTCATATCCTCTCTTAGCCGGATTCTTTGACGAAAAGTATTCCAGTCAGAAACAAACTCTTCACGAGCCCTCTTGCCAAAAATAGTCAACGACAATCTCTTCCATACTCATTTCTTTGACTGCTTTGCCATTTCGACGCGATGAATGCTGCTAGCAACATCGTCATCACCACTTCTCTTTGACTCTCATCCGCTGTGTTCAACATAATGTAGAAAGAGACGAGTTTGTGTTGGGTGAGTCTATGTTAGCCAGCCACGTGCCATAATTTTATTTGATACTTTGCCATGTCAGTGCGTTTGATAATCACACATTTTGTTTTGTTTGCTGATTGTTCGTGAAGTGTTTAATTGGTACATTTTATATAGACAATAAGTGGCCAATATGGTACAAGCTTAATTAAAGTGTCTAAGTAGAAAATTGTGACAAGCTTGAGGGGCTGTTTATGTATTTGGCCTAATAAAAATATAAAATACTCAAATACCATGTTCTATCTCAAACAGATAAGAAACATCAAGTAAATGTCAAGTCTCAAGCCAAGAAGGAAATCTCATGTATATTCTGACTCCTAGCAAAATTACACACAAATTATGAGGTCGTACGGTCCGATCCTAATAATAGTGTACACTGCCGAGGTCGTATGACCCGATCCATAGATGAATCTCAAATATACTGTCGTAGTCATATGGCCCGATCCATAATGCTATTTCATAGCATTGACGAGACGCACGACCCGATTCACAGGAATAGAGGAACTTTCCGAACTACGGGTCACATAAATACAATACAAGGATAGAAACATAAAGATATAATTTTTACCGACAATCAAGTATCCCGCAAAAAACTCAAGGTAAAGAGTCTCGGCCTAACATAATTTCTAATTCAATCTTAATTATAAATTTAAGTAATTAAGCTAACAAATTTAGTTCAACTAATACAAATATTGCATGGTAATGTCCTAAGTCTACCCGGACATAAATATAATTTTAGCTACGTATGGACTCTCGTCATCTCTTACGTACGTAATGCCCATAACAAATATCACACAACAATTAGAATACCTACGTGAATAATTTCCCTCTTACAAGATTAGGCAATAGACTTACCTCGCTTCCCAACCCTTTACTCGGCTCTCAAACCTCACTAGTTGCCTCAAAATAACACCGAGCAACCCAAAACTAATCAAATGACACAGAAATCAATCAATATATGTTCAAAAGTTCATAATTGAACTATTAGAGTAATTTACCAACCCAACTCAGAAAGTCCATAAAAGTCACCCCCAGGCTCGCGTGCCCGGATTTCAGAAATTTTGAATATAAATATTACCCATGACTTTATGAACACAAATATATAAATTATACCCAATTACATAATCAATTTCGTTGTCAAATCCCATTTTAACTAAACCCTAGTTTTTTCAACAAAATCCCAAAATCTTACTAATTGCTATGTTAAAATCTACCCATAATCCATGTATTTAACTTATATTAGGTAGAAATCACTTATTTTATGATGCTTGATGAAAACCCCCTCCAAGAATGTAACGACTCAACCAGTCATTTTGGGTAATTGCGCCTCGTTTCTCCTTTTTATGCTTTACACATGTGTGCTTTTGGTTTTATGACTTACGGGGTTGAATGGTTTTGTTCCAGGAATATTTCAGGTTGATTTGGACTCTTTGATTCATGACTTAGAAGCCTAAGTTATTTATGTTGACCAATGGTTGACTTATGTGAAAACGATCCCAGAATGGTATTTTGATGACTCCGACAGCTTCGTATCATGATTTTGGACTTGGACGTATGCTTGGAATCGAATTCGGAAGTCTGTAGGTTGATTTGTGTTGTTTTATCGAAAATTGGCAATTTGAGGTTTAGAAGTTTGATTGTAGGTTGACTTTTGGCTATCAGGCTCAGAATTTAATTTTGGAACTTGGAATAGGTCCGTCATGCTATTTAGAACTTGTCTACAAAATTTGGTATCATTTGGAGTTAAATTAATAGGATTCGGATGCATAGTTGCAATTCTAGTAGTTCTTGAACTTTACTTTGAAATTCATGAATTTTGGTGTTCGATTCATAGTTCTAGATGTTATTTTTGTGTTTTGATTGCTCGAGCGAGTTCGTATGGTATTTTTAGACTTATGTGAATGTTTGGTTTGGAGCTCCGAGGGCTCGAATGAGTTTCAGAATAGTTTGAACTGAAAATGGAATTGCTGGTGTGCTGGTTCTCTGTTATCGCAATTGCGAGCACTAGCCTCGTAATTGCGAAGGTGACAGGGGGTGGTCTGATGTCACAATTGTGACTTACCCCTTCACAATTAGGAAGTTAGCTGGCCTGGGGCTTGGGTCGCATTTGCGACCATTTGGTTGCTTTTGCAAAGTTGTCCAGCTTCGCAAGTGTGAAGCCTTTGTCGCAACTGCGATGTTTGTTGAGGCTGGCAGGGTTCGCAAATGCGATCCCTGGTCCACAATTGTGAGGGTTTGCATTGTGTCGCAAATATGACATCTACAGCTGGACATAAGGCTGGAAAGTCGGGATTTAGTCTTATTTCTCACATTTTAGAACCCTAGACTCGGTTGGAGGCGATTTGGAAAGGGGATTTTCATCTACAAATATTGGGTAAGTGATTCTAATCAATTTCTAACTATATTTCTTGAATATATCTTAGCTTTAACATCAAATTTATGTTAATCAAAGAGGAAAAGTTGGGAAATTTTGTCAAGTTTTTGAAAAATAAAATTTAGTTTTGAGAGTCGATATGGACTCGGATTTTGAAACTAATCATATATATGGACTCGTGGGGTTATGGGTAGTTGGAATCTACCTTTAGACCCGGGTTTTGACCGGACGGGGAGAGGATTGACTTTTGTTGACTTTGGAAAAAGTGTAAAGACCATAGCTTTATTTATTGTATTTGTTTTTCCTTACATTGTTTGGTGATATTATGTCAATTTTGGTTAAACTTGAGCGATGTGGAGGCGGATTTTAGAGGAGAAGCTATTTCCGAGGGTTGAGTTGGCCTAGTTGAGGTAAGTATCTTGCCTAACTTTGTGTATGGGAACTACCCCTTGAGGATTTGAGATTGGTTGTGCTATTTGTGTTATGTGAAAGCCGTGTACTCAAGATAACGAGTGAGTACGCGGGTTATATATGGTATTTGACCGGTTTAGATTATTTAGACTCTTTCCACGTCTTTATTTAAATTGTCATATCACGTTTTAATTCTCATTGTTAATCTATTCTTACATGTGTTAGTCTATCCTTACATGCTTTATTTGAATTTGTTAACACTTGTTCTACTTATTACTTGATACTTTTCTCTTATATGCTTTAGTTGAAGTTATTGCCTTCTTTATTGCCTTGTTACACCCTTAATTATTGAATTACTTTTACTTGAAGTTGTTATTTCGTGAAATATCTCTTTGTTGAGTTATTGATGTTGGAGTTGTGAAAGCTATTATCACATTGAGGCGAAGTTGTTAATTGTTGGGATATCTTCCTTGTTGAGAAATTCACATTCATTGTTATTGTTGATACTCTTGTACACATTGTCGTTGAGCCATGGGCTATTTGTTATGGAAATATTGATATTATTGATTTTTAGCAAGTTGTGGAGTATGGGCACTTGTGGTGCGAGTTGTTATTGTGTTGTGATATTAATGCACATGCGGAGGTATAAGGATAGGGGTTAATGTGCATGCGGCGGCATAAGGTGGGATTTTTGTGCGTGTTGCTAGTAAGGGAATTACTTGAAGCTACACGATGTCATAAGGTGGGCTAAAGTACATGTATCTATTTAGGAAAAAACTATTTTCAAAACTATCTAAATGTAAGGTTCACGCGGCAGTATAAGGAAAGATTATGATTGAAATTATGAAAAGTAAATACGAGGAGGTACCTCAGTTGCGATTCTTGTTGTGCATTTCATAATGAAAAGCATTATTGTTTGGGCAGTGCTTGTTGTTTTTTTATTCTTTCTTGTCTTATTAGTTTTATCCGTATTGACTAATTGTGGTTCTCATTAATTGCTTCCTTCTTATCTTTATGCTTACAATTCTGTCATTAGTTTACGTTATTATATTGCTTCATTACCATTCACTCCATTTTTCCATTATTCCTCGTTATTATATTTTATTCTGTTTATCATGCCCTAGTAGGTGTCTTGACCTGGCCTCGTCACTTCTCTACTGAGGTTAGTCTTGATACTTACTAGGTACCATTGTGGTGTACTCATACTACACTTCTGCATATCTTTTTATGCAGAACCAAGTACGTCTGCTCGTGCTGGACGTTAGTGATTGACTTGTTAGCTGTCTTCCGGAGACTTCAAGGTATACTTGCTCGGCGTCTGCAGGCCTCGGAGTCACCTTCCATATCATTTCATTTTGTTATTTTCTTATTCAAACAGTGTTGTAGCAGGCATTCTAGATTATTCTGTAGAGTTTATGCCTCAGTTCCACCGGTTTTGGGAATATGTGGTTGAGGTCCTATTTTGGAAGTTTATATAAGTTGTTCTATTTTATTTCAGTATCTCAGTTGGTTCTTCCTGTTATGTTATTATTAAATGTTAGGTTTACCTAGTCTTAAAGACTAGATTCCATCACGACATCCTAAGGTGGAAAATTGGGGTCGTGACAAGTTGGTATCAAAGCTCTAGGTTCATACGTGTTACGAGACATACGCAGGTTTAGTAGAGTCTTGCCGATCGGTACAAAGACGTCTGTACTTATCTTCGAGAGACTACGTAACTGTTAGGAAACTTCCACTTCTTTGATTCCTTATCGTGCGAATTGGTTGACTTTAAAATCTAAATCTTTGACTTTCTATTCTCTCACAAATGGCGAGGACACGCACTGCTGGATCCGACGATCAGACACCCGTGCCCCCTGCTAGAGCCGCGAGAGGTTGGGGAAGAGACCGAGAAGAGGCTGTGGTGCAGCTAGAGCACCAGCCTGAGCTGTGACCGAGGAGCCGCTAGTAGATCCAATTGGGGGGCAGGTACCCGAGGCGTCTGTTGTCACCCCTGCACTTCAGGAGACCCTACCATAGTTCTTGACCATGTTTGGTACTCTGGCTCAGGCGGGGTTGATTCCACTTGCACCAGCCATATCTCAAGCTAGGGGATGAGCTCAGACTCCCACGACCCATTCTCTAGAGCAGTGGGTCTATGTTGATCAGGTCCCAGAGGTTATGCCAGCGCAACCTGCTGTTCTGGTTCAGCCCGATGTTAGGGCAGTGGTATCTGAGGAGGAGCAACATAGACTTGAGAGGTTCAAGAAGTATCATCCTCCTACTTATAATGGTTTAGCTTCAGAGGATGCACATGGTTTTCTAGAGAAGTGCCACTATATTCTGCACACCATGGGTATTGTGGAGATGAGCGGGGTTGCTTTTACTACATTCTAGCTGTCAGGAGCAGTGTATTAGTAGTGGCAGGCTTACGAGGAGGGTAGCCCAGCCGATGCAGCTTCACTTACATGGAATCAGTTTTCAGAAATGTGAGAGAGTTTGTTCCCCAGACCCTTGGGGATGCATGGCGCACAGAGTTTGAGCAGCTGTACCAGGGTACTATGACAGTGTGAGAGTATGCCATCAGATTCATTGAGTTGTCCAAACATGCACCTACCTTGGTTTCTACAGTCAGAGAGCCTTTAAGATGTATCGGGATTTGAGGCAGCACTATTAGTGGAGGAGAATGAAGAAAGACATAGTGGAGTATGTAACTTGGTGCCTAAATTGTTAGAAAGTGAAGTATGAGCATAAGAGGCCATGCGGTTTGCTTCAGAGACTTGAGATTCCCGAGTGAAAATGGGAGTATGTTACTATGGACTTCGTTGTTGGGATCCCATGAACTTTGATGAAATTTGACGTTGTATTGGTGATTGTGGATAGGTTGACCAAGTCGGCTCATTTCATTCCGGTGGTGACTACCTATTCTTCAGAGCAGCTGGCTCAGATCTATATCCGTGAGATTGTCCGACTTTGTGGCATGCCGGTATCCATTATCTATGATTGTGTCACACAGTTTACATTGCACTTCTAGAGAGACGTGCAACATGAGCTAGGCACACGAGTTGAGTACAAGATTTTACCCCCAACGGACGGCAGACAGCAGTCCGAGCGCACCATTAAGATATTAGAGGATATGCTTCGTGCCTGTGTTATGGATTTTGGGGTGCTTGACTTGCGAAGTTTTCCTACAACAACAGTTACCAATCAAGTATTCAGATGACTCCTTTTGAGGCCCTGTATGGGAGACATTACCGTTCTTCCATTGGTTGGTATGAGCCCGGTGAGGCAAGATTGTTGGACATAGATTTGGTTCGAGATGCCTTGGAGAAGGTCAAGTTAATCCAGGATCGGCTTCATACAACCAGTCTAGATAGAAGAGTTATGCTGATCGGAAGGTTCATGATGTATATGGTTGGAGAGCGAGTTTTGCTCCGGGTTTTGCCCATGAAGGGTGTAATGACGTTTAGGAAGAAGGGCAAGTTGAGCCCTAGGTATATCGGTCCTTTCGAGATCCTTGAGAGAGTGGGGGAGGTGGCATCCAAGTTTACATTTCCATCCAGCCTATTTTCGGTTCACCCGATGTTCTATGTTTCTATGCTCCAAAAGTATTATGGTGATCTGTCTCATGTATTAGACTTCAGTTCAGTCCAATTGGACAAAGATTTGACTTATATTGAGGATCTAGTGGCTATCTTAGACAGACAAGTTCAGAAGTAGAGATCAAAGAACATTGCTTCAGTGAAAGTTTAGTAGAGGGGTCATTCAGTCGAGGAGGCGACCTAGGAGGCCGAGCACGACATGCAGAGTCGTTATCCTCACCTTTTTATCACTTCAGGTATGTCTTTATACACGTTCGAGGATGAATGTTTATTTTAAGAGGGGGAGAATATAACGACCCGAGCAGTCGTTTTGTGTAATTGTGCCCCGTTTCCCCTTTTGATGCTTCACACATATGTATTTTTGGTTTTATGACTTATGGGGTTGAATGGTTTTGTTCCGGGAAGATTTTTGGTTACTTTGGACCTTTTGATTCTTGGCTTAGAAGCCTAAGTTGTGTATGTTAACCAATGGTGGACTTTTGTGAAAACGACCCTAGAACAATGTTTTCATGGCTACGATAGCTTTGTATCGTAATTTTGGACATGGGCGTATGCTCGAAATTGAATTTGGATGTCCATAGGTTGATTTGTGTTGTTTTGCTGAAAATTGGCAATTTGAGGTTTAGAAAATTGACCATAGGTTGACTTTTGGCTATCGGGCTCAGAATTTGATTTTGGAACTTGGAATAGGACCGTTATGCTATTTAGAGCTTGTGTGCAAAATTTGGTATCATTTGGAGTTTAATTGATAGGATTCAGACGCTTAGTTGCAATTCTAGTAATTCTTGAACTGTACTCTGAAATTCATGCGTTTTGGTGTTTGATTAGTAGTTCTAGATGTTATTTTTGTGTTTTGGTCGCACGAGCGAGTTCATATGATGTTTTAGACTTGTGTGGATGTTTGGTTTGGAGCCCCGAAGGCTCGGATGAGTTTCAGACGCGTTTCAGAATGGTTTGAACTGAAAATGGAATTGTTAGTGTGCTGGTGCTCTGTTATCGCAATTGCGAGCACAACCTCGCAATTGTGAAGGTGACAGGGAGTGGTCTGATGTCTCAGTTGAGACTTACCCCTTCACAATTGCAAAGTCAATAGGCCTGGGTCTTGGGTCGCATTTGCGACCACTTGATCGCTTTTGTGAAGTTGTCCAGCTTCGCAATTGCGAAGCCTTTGTAGCAATTGCAATATTTGTTGAGGCTGTCAGGGTTCGCAAATGCAAACCGTTTGTCGCAAATACTATCCCTGGTATGCATTACGAGGGTTTGCAAATGCGAACCGTTTGTCGCAAATGCGACATCTGCAACTGGACATAAGGGTTGGAAAGTCGGGATTTAGTCTCATTTCTAACATTTTAGAACCCTAGACTCGGTAGGAGGCGATTTGGAGAGGGGAGTTTTATCTGCAAATATTGGATAAGTGATTCTAATCAATGTTTAACTATATTTCATGAATATATCTTAGATTTAACATCAAATTTATGTGAATCAAAAAGGAAAAATTGGGAAATGTTTTCAAGTTTTTGAAAAATAAGAAATTGAGTTTTGATAGTCGATTTGGACTCGGATTTTGAAACTAATCATATATATGGACTCGTGGAGTTATGGATTGTTGGAATCTACCTTTAGACTCGGGTTTTGACCGGACGAGCCCAGGGTTGACTTTTGTTGACTTTGGAAAAAGTATAAAGATCATAGCTTTATCTATTGTATTTGTTTTTCCTTGCATTGATTGGTGATATTATGTCAATTTTGGTTATACTTGAGCCGTGCAGAGGTGATTTTAGGGGAAAAGCTATTTTTCAAGGGTTGAGTTGGCCTAGTTGAGGTAAATATCTTGCCTAACTTTGTGTGGGGGAACTACTCCTTAAGATTTGGGATTGATTATGCTATTTGTGTTATGTGAAAGCCGTGTACGCAAGGTAACAGGTGGGTACACAGGTTATTTGTGGTATTTGACCGGTTTAGGTTATTTAGACTCTTTCCACGCCTTTTTAAATTGTCATATCACATTTTAATTCTCATTGTTAATCTACCCTTACATGTGTTAGTCTATCCTCATATGCTTTATTTGACTTTGTTAACACTTGTTCTGCGTGTTACTTGATACTTTGATCTTATATGCTTTAGTTGAAATTATTGCCTTCCTTATTGCCTTATTACACCCTTAATTGTTGAATTACTTTTACTTGAAGTTGTTATTTCGTGAAATATCTTCTTTTTGAGTTATTGGTGTCGGAGTTATGAAAACCGTTATCACATTGAGTCGAAGTTATTAATTGTTGGAATAGCTTCCTTGTTGAGCAATTCACATTCATTGATATTGTTGATACTCTTGTACACATTGTGGTTGAGCCATGGGCTATTTGTTATGGAAATATTGATATTGTTGATTTTTGGCAAGTTGTGAAGTATGGACACTTGTGGTGCGAGTTGTTATTGTGTTGTGATATTAATGCGCATGTGGTGGTATAAGAATAGGGGTTAATGTGCATGCGGCGGCATAAGGTGGGATTTTTGTGCGTGTTACTAGTAAGAAAATTACTTGAAGCTACAAGGCATCATAAGGTGGGCTAAAGTGCGTGTAGCTATTTCGGAAAAAATATTTCAAAACTATCTAAATGTAATGCTCACGCGGCGGTATAAGGAAATATTGTGATTGAAATTGTGAAAAGTGAATACGAGACGGTACCTCGGTTGTGATTCTTGTTGTACATTTCATAATGAAAAGAGTTATTGGTTGGATAGTTCTTGTTATTGTTTTTGTTCTTCCCTGTCTTATCAGTTTTGTCCATATTGACTAATTATGGTTCTCATTAAATGCTTCCTTCTTGTTATCTTTTTGCTTACAATTCTGTCATTAGTTTACGTTATTAAATTGCTTCGTTACCATTCATCTCTCAGTTTTTCCATTACTCTTAGTTATTATATTTTGTTATGTTTATCATGCCCTAGTAGGTGTCATGACCTGGCCTCGTCACTACTTTACCGAGGTTAGACTTGATACTTGCTGGGTACCAATGTGGTGTACTCATACTACGCTTCTGCACATTATTTTGTGCAGATTCAGGTACGTCTGCCCGTGCTAAACGTTAGTGATTGACTTGTTAGCTGCCTTCTAAAGACTTCAAGGTATACCTGCTCGGCGTCCGCAGGCCTCGGAGTCACCTTCCATATCATTTTATTTTGTTGTTTTCTTATTCAGACAGTGTTGTAGTAGGCATTCTAGATTATTCTATAGAGCTTATGACTCAGTTCCACCGATTTTGGGAATATGTGGTTGAGGTTCTATTTTGGAAGTTTATATGAGTTGTTCTATTTTATTTTAGTATCTTAGTTGGTTCTTCCTGTTATGTTATTATTAAATGTTAGGGTTACCTAGTCTTAGAGACTAGGTGTCATCACGATATCCTAAGGTGGAAAATTGGAGTCGTGACAAAGAAGCTCCAAAATCAGCCAAGCCAAATGAGAAATGGAAAAAAATGAGCCTAAGTCCCGTTATAAAAATGTATTCTGCTCAGGCATTCCCTCCCCGTGACCGAGGAAGCATCCTCGCGATCGCAAAGGAAAAACGGCCTTTGCGAACGCGAAGGCCATAGACTTCCCATTCCTCAGCCGGCCTACCCTTTCACAAACGCGACGCCTAGAACGCGATCCCGTAGGCCACTGACCCCATTGCTCCGCGAACGCGATGCCCAGAACGCGAACGTGAAGCACAACAATGCCGCCAGCCTAAAATCCTTCATTGCGAATGCGTGACTCCGCGAAGAACAAAACCAGCACTAAAATATCTGCCAACTTTAACTTTGCTCTGGGTGGTCCGAAACTCACCTGAGCCATCCGGAACCCCATCCAATTATACCACAAAGTCCATAAACATACTACAGATCTAATCCAGGTCTCGGAACACGTAAAATAACATTGAAACCTAGAATTGCACCTCAAAACCAAATTAATCACCCTTTGAACTTCAAACTTCTTCCAACTAGCTCCCAACGCGATGAATCATACTTACTCCGAATGATGCCAAATTTTACGCACAAGTCACAAATCACCATACGAACCTATTCCAAGGCTCAAAGTCCCAAACGAACATCATAATACCAAAGTCTACTTCAAATCAAACATAAAAAATTCTAAAACCTTGAATACGCCAACTTTCAACAATAAGCGCCGAAACGCTACGGTCCACCCGAAACTTAATCCGAACTTATGCCCAAGTCCAAAATCATCATACGAACCTACTAGAACCTCAAATCCCGGTTCCGATATCGTTTACTCAAAGTTTTGACTCGAGTCAAACTTGGTCATCTTAGGCCATTATAATGGAACTAAGTGTTCCGGATTTAACGCGAACCCTTCCAAACCCAAATAAAAACCCCCCGCAAGTAATAAAACAATAAAAGCACATACAAGAAGTCCTAAATAGGGAAACATGGATATAGAAAGCAAAACGACCAGTTGGATTGTTACATTCTCCATCTCTTAAATAAACATTCATCCTCGAATGGGTTGGAATCATACGTGAAGTTATGAATAAATGTGAATATATGCCCTCCTCGGTCTCCCAAGTCGCCTCCTCGACTGGTTGACCCCTCCACTGGACCTTCACTGCTGAAATCTTCTTAGACCTCAACTTCCGGACGTGCCTATCAACAATGGCAATTGGCTCCTCCTCATAACCCAAGCTCTCATCTAGATGAACTGTACTGTAATCCAACACATGGGACCTTCGGCGTGGTACCTCCGGAGCATAGACACGTGGAACACCGGATGAACTCCCGATAGACTAGGAGGCAAAGCAAACCTATATGCAACCTCTCCAACTCGCTCCAACACCTGGAATGGACTGATGAACCTCAGACTCAACTTGCCCCTATTTCCGAACCTCATGATACCCTTCATCGGCGAGACTTTCAGTTGAACTTTATCGCCCACTATAAATGACAAATCATGCATTTTCTGATCTTCGTAACTCTTCTACCTAGACTGAGCTGTGCGAAGTCACTCCTGAATCAACTTCACCTTATCCAAGGCATCTCTTACCAAATTAGTGCCATATAACCTAGCCTTGCCGGGCTCAAACCATCTGATGGGGGAACGACATCGTCGAGCATACAAAGCCTCAAATAGATCGATCTTAAAGCTGGACTAGTAATCGTTGTTATAAGAAAGCTCGGCCAACGGTAAGAATTGATCCCACTACCCTCCTAAGTCAATCACATATACTATGAGCACATCCTCCATAATATGAACTGTCTACTTTGACTGCCCGTCGGTCTGTAGATGAAAGGCTGTACTGAGCTCTATCCGGGTACCCAACTCACTCTATACCGCTCTCCAAAAATGCGAGGTGAACTGGGTTCCTCTATCTGAAATTATGGAAATAGGCATGCCATGAAATCAGACAATCTCCTGAATATAAATCTGGGCCAACCTCTCTAAAGTGTATGTAGTCATTACTGGAATAAAGTGTGGAGACTTGGTGAGTCTGTCGACAATGGCCCAAACAACATCAAATTTCCTCAACGTTCGCGGCAAACCAACCACGAAATCCATAGTGATGTATATCCATAGTGATGGCATATCCTCTACTGAAATGAATGCCAAACTACCCATACTCTAGGCCTTTCTGCTTAAGGCATTCGCGACCACATTCACCTCGCCCGGATGATAAAGGATGTTAATGTCATAATCCTTCAGTAACTCAAGCCACCTGTGCTCCCTCACATTAAGATCCCTCTGCTTAAACAAATGCTGCAAACTACGATGATTGGTGTAGACCTCGTACGACACTTCATAAAGATAATGCCTCCAAATTTTAAGAGTATGAACTATCACAGCCAACTCCAAATTATGCACAATGTAATTCTTGTCGTGGGCTTCAACTAACATGAAGCATATGCAATAACTCGCCCCTCTTGCATCAATACATGCCCAAACCGATGCTTGAAGCGTCATAATACACAGTATATATCCCTGAACTGGCGGGCAGAACCAACACTGGTGCTATAGTTAATGCGGTCTTGAGCTTCTGAAAGCTTGCCTCGCAATCATTGGACCATTTAAACTGAGCACCCTTATGGGTCAATCTAGTCAAAGAAGCTGCAATAGAGGAGAAGCCCTCCACAAACCGACAATAATAACGTGCTAACCCTAAGAAACTCCTGATCTCGGTCGCCGTGGTGGGATGAGGACAACTCTAAATTGCCTCGATATTCTTGGGATCCAACTTAATACACTTTCCTGATACAACATTCCCTAAAAAAGCCATAGAATCTAACGAGAACTCGCACTTGGAGAACTTAGCATATAGATTTTGTTCCCACAGAGTCTGAAGAACTATGCTCAAATGCTGCTCGTGCTCCTCCATGCTACGCGAGTGGATCAATATGTCATCAATGAAGACAACGACAGATGAGTCAAGATATGACATGAACACCCGATTCATTAAATCTATAAACTCTGCTGGCTTGTTAGTCAAGCAAAAGTACGTCACTAGAAACTCATAGTGCCCATATCTAGTCCAGAAAGCCGTCTTCAGAATATTCGAAGCACGAATCCTTAGCTGATGATACCCAAAATTCAAGTCGATATTTGAGAACACTCTAGCACTATGTAGCTGATCAAACAAATCATCAATGCACGACAACATATATTTATTCTTGATGGTGACTTTGTTCAGTTGGTAATAGTCAATGCACATTCGCATGCTCCCTTACTTCTTCACAAATAATACCGATGCGCTCCAAGGCGACATAATTGTCCCGATGAACCCCATCTCGAGCAACTCCTGAAGCTGCTCCTTCAACTCTCTCAACTCCACCGGAGCCATATGATAAGGTAGAATAGAGATAGGTTGGGTGACTGTCGCCAAATCATTGCCAAAATCGATATCATGATTCGGTGGCTTGCTTGGTAGATTCACAAAAAATACATAGGAGCATTCCCGCACGACGGGAACTGAATCTATTGTGGGAGTCTCCACAACATTATCTCGAACAAAGACCATATAGGCCAAACAACCCTTCTCGACCATATGTCGAGCCTTCAAGAAAGAGATAACCTAGAGGTGGGCATAAAATCCAAAAAATGAAAAAATCGGACCCGACCGAATTAATTCGGTACTTTGATTTAGTTTCTTCGGTACTTTGATATTAATTCGGTATGGATTTTTTGAAAGTTTGGTACTTCGGTACGGTCCTCAGTATTAAGATATTGATATTTCAGTATATCCGTTTAACCGAAGTACCGAACTTTTTAATTAAATGTTACTCACAATTTGCAGATAGCAGCAATGCATACAATTATTAGTTGTATCTTTCCGTTAGGTTTAGATGTTTAGCAGGCAGCCCTCGTGCAACTCATCATTTTTCTCTTACAAGATTCATACTTTCAATTATTTCATTTTCCTATTTGCAAATTTCATTGCTAATTGCTTATCCTTTGATTGTTCTGATTCTAAAGTCGGTTAAAACTTAGATCTATTATGGGATATTCAAAATATTAGAAATATTATGGGATTTAAATTACAAATATTTTGATGTTGCTCGTTAGTTGGACAACACTTTCTAGTTGCTAGAGCTAGCTGCCATGTTTTTACTCTATCGGGTTTCCTGAGTTGACTATCGGATCATGTTGGAGAAAGAAAAGAACTATTGGAACATGCATGGTTTTGAAAACGTTTCACGATTCAATGTGGGATCAAAAAGTAAAACTAAAAGTTTTACGCCATGAGTATCTCTGGTTCACTTTTTAATGTCTAGTCGCTGCTGCCTTTCCTAATTTTTATATTCATATGAACATTTGTCATGCAAATTGATATACCGAAATCATACCGATACCGTACCGAACCAAACAAGAAATACCGAACTACTTTTGTACGGTATTTGGTATATACAATTGATAAACCAAATATTGAAGTACCGAAGTACAGAACCGTAGTTCTTAAATACCGAACTGAAATACCAAATGCCCACCCCTACTTCAACCTAGGCAACTCTGGCATCGCCAAGGTAACAGTCTTGGCATGGCAATCATGAACGACATGGTGAAGAGACAACCATTCCATGCCTAGGATGACCTCAAAGTCAGTCATATCAAGCAACAGAAGGTCCGTTATGGTTTTATAACCATATAAATCACTACACAGGACCGGTAAACCCGAACCACAACAATAAATTGACACACTGGTGTGGACACATATACAGGAACACCCAAGGACTCATAAGATACATCCAGATAAGGAGAAAATAGAGAAGAGACATATGAATAAGTAGACCCTGGATTGAATAGTACCGAAGCATCCATACGGTAGATAGAAATAATACCTGTGATCACGACGTCTGAGGCTACTGCATATGGTCTAGCTGGGAAGGCATAAAATCTAGCCAGAGTGCCACCTGGCTGGCCTCCCCCTCTAGGGCAACCTCTACCCACTTTTCCTCTGCCTCTGGCCGACCAGACAGGCGATGCGGCAGCTGGTGCGGTAATCATGGGCTTATGGACCTGCGGTACTGCCTTGCCCCGAAGCCTGGGGCAAAACCTCCTCACATGACCAAGCTCCACGCACTCGAAGCAACCTCTCGGTGTGGAAAAGTGCTGACTCTGGGTCTAACTCGGATGACCTGAATACCCACTAGAAGAACCCTAAATAGATGGTGGATAGTAGGTGCTCTCTGGAATGGCGCTGAAGTAGTTCCACACTATAGCATTCCAAGCAGGTGGTGGTGCTGAATACATAGGCCTGCTAGGCTAGCCGCTCATGGACTGACCTCTGCCCCTAGACGGGGCGTTGCTGAATCCACTAGAATGCCGAGGCCGCTTACCCCTCTATGTGAACCCTCAGCCCTGGTTGCGGATACACTCGATCCTCCAAGTTATCTCTACAACCTGATTATAAGGAGTTCTTATATCTGCCTCTCGAGCCATAGAAACCTAGATCCCATTGTGCAATCCTGCAATAAAGCTCTGCACTCTCTCCGCATCTGTGGGGAGTATGATAGCTGAATCATGAGAGAACTTAGAGAATCTTGCCTCATAGTCGGTCACAGACATCTGACCATGCTGGAGCCGCTATAACTGATCCTGTAACTCTTCCCTCTGTGAGGGTGGAATATATCTCTCCAAGAAGAGGTGTGTGAACTGATCCCAAGTCAAGGGAGCTGAACCCGCCGACCTGCTCTGGAGATAAGAATGCCACCATCTGCGGGACTTCCCCTCTAGCTGAAATATGGTAAAGTTCACCCCATTAGACTCCACTACCCACATATTATGCAGCCTTTCCCTGCAACGGTCAATGAAATCTTGTGGATCCGCTGAATGCTCACTACGAAAGACAGGAGGATGAAGCCTAGTCCATCTGTCTAGCTGTTTCTGCTCCTCAATAGTCGCAACCGGTCTAGTCTTTGCCCTAACTGTTGCAATCGGCTGAACCCCGCCCGTAGGTAGTGCACCTAGGGTCTGATAAACGGTAACAACATGCCCGGGAGCATGAACAGTAGGGCTCTGTGCTCCCCCTCCTGCCTGAGAGATGGCCGAATCTGCTGGGAATAGTCTAGCCTAAGTTATAAAATCCATGAACTGCAACATACAGACCATGACCTCCTAAAATCCCGGTGCGGTCATAAAACTATAGGTTCCTCATCCTGCTCCTCACTAACAAGATCCTCCACCGGATACACTGGTGGTACTACAGGAGCAACTTTAGGATGCCTTCGTCCTCTACCAGGAGCTGTGGCCCTCCCTCGGCCTATCTCTACCTCTGACGGCTGGGGGAGCTGCCCCGCTACCATCGGGTACTGCCGTCGCACCCGTTCTCACAATCTGTAAGTGAATATGAGTGAGATACTTAGCACAACTTCAACTGCATGATAGGAGCTGAAGAAAGATAAGTTTCCTAACACCCTATTGCCTCTCGAGTACGGACGTATCTGCATTGATCCACAAGACTTTACTAGGCCTGATCATGACTCGTGAGACCTATGTGAACCTACTGCTCTTATACCAAGCTGTCACGACCCAATTCCTACCATAGGCTGTGATGGCACCTAACGTTGCCGTTAGGCAAGCCAACGATGAACCATCAACTTAATTGTCCATTTTTACAATCTTAAAAGCATGTGTTTCATAAGTAAATGAAGTTAAGCGAAGAAACCTTAGAGGCATACTTACATTATTACTAAGCCATAAATAATAAATAAAAACATAAAATGAAATAATGATAATATTAGGTAAAACCATAATCATCTACTAGAAACTTTTAAAAATCCGGTATCACAAGTGCACGAGGAAGCTAGTAGAATATACAAAACAATACAGCTACTGCCTGAGATAATGTAGAAGAAATAGTAAATATAACAAGAAGGAGACTCCGTGTGATGCAGATCGGAGCATGGAGAGCAGCTCACTACTAAGTCTTCGAATAGAGCGTATGCACGCCCGAATGACTGCTTGAAGTACCTGCCTCAATACCTGCACAATTAGTGCAAAAATATAGTATGAGTATGTAAATCAATGTGTACCCAGTAAGTATCTAGTCTAACCTCGAAGAAGTAGTGATGAGGGGACGACATCGACTCTTACTAGTGGTACAATATATAAAGTGCATGAAATATAGGCATGCATGAAAAACAATAAGTAGCGATGAAGTAAGTAACTGTAACTAACATGATCCTTTAACATAATACGAATATAAAATCCTTAAATACCATGTTCTATCTCAAACAGATAAGGAACATCAAGTAAATGTCAAGTCTTAAGTCAAGAAGGAAATCTCATGTATATTCTAAGTCCTAGCGATATTACACACAAATTATGCCGAGGTTATATGACCCGATCCCTAATAATAGTGTACACTGCCGAGGTCATACAACCCAAGCCATAGATGCATCTCAAATATACTGCCAAGGTCATACGACCCTATCCATAATGTTATTTCATAGCATTGCCGAGGCATACGACCCGATCCATATGAATAGAGGAACTTTCCGAACTACGAGTCACATAAATACACCACAAGGATAGGAACATAAAGAAAGCATAATTTTACCGACAATCAAGTATCCTGCCAAAAACTCAAGGTAAAGAGGCTTGGCCTAATATAATTTCTAATTCAATATCAATTATAAATTTAAGTAATTAAGCTAACAAATTTAGTTCAAGTAATACAAATATCGCATGGTAAAGTCCTAAGTCTACCCGGATATAAATATGATTTTAGCTAAGCACGGACTCTCATCACCTCGTACGTACGTAACACCCATAAAACATAACACACAACAATTAGAATACCTACAGGGATAATTTTTCTCTTACAAGATTAGGCAAGAGACTTACTTCGCTTCCAAGCCCTCTACTCGGCTCTCAAATCTCACTAGTCGCCTCAAAACAACGCCGAGCAACCCGAAACTAATCAAGTGATGCATAAATCAATCAATATTTGTTCAAAAGTTTATAATTTAACTATTAGAGTAATTTTTCAACCCAACTCGAAAAGTTCATAATAGCCAACCTCGGGTCCACGTGCCTGAATTTCAGAAATTTTTGAAGATAAATATTACCTATGACTTTACGAACTCAAATATATAAATTATACCCAATTTCATAATTTATTTCGTGGTCAAATTCAATTTTTACTAAACACTAGGGTTTTCAACAAAATCCCAAAATCGTATCCTGCCAAAAACTCAAGGTAAAGAGGCTTGGCCTAACATAATTTCTAATTCAATCTCAATTATAAATTTAATTAATTAAGCTAACAAATTTAGATCAAGTAATACAAATATCGCATGGTAAATCCTAAGTCTACCCGGACATAAACATGATTTTAGCTACGCGCGGACTCTCGTCATCTCGTACGTACGTAACACCCATAAATAATAGCACACAACAATTGGAATACCTGCTGGGATAATTTCCCTCTTACAAGATTAGGCAAGAGACTTACTTAGCTTCCAAGCCCTTTACTCGGCTCTCAAACCTCACTACTCGCCTCAAAACAACGCCGAGCAACCCGAAACTAATCAAATGATGCATAGATCAATCAAAATATGTTCAAAAGTTTATAATTTAACTATTAGAGTAATTTTTCAACCCAACTCGAAAAGTCCATAAAAGCCAACCTCGGGCGCACGTGCCTGAATTTCAGAAATTGTTGAAGATAAATATTACCCATGACTTTACGAACTCAAATATATAAATTATACCCAATTTCATAATCAATTTCGTGGTCAAATTAAATTTTTACTAAATCCTAGGGTTTTCAACAAAATCCCAAAATCCTACTAATTGCTATGTTATAATCTACCCATAATCCATGTATTTAACTCACATTAAGTAGAAGTTACTCACCATATAATGCTTTATGAAAATCCCCCTCCAAGAAGCTCTAAAATCGGCCAAGTCAAATGAGAAATGAGAAAAAATGACCCTAAGTCCCGTTATAAAAATGTATTCTTCCCAGACATTCCTTCTTCGCGATCGCGGAAGCCTCCTCGCAATCACGAAGGCAAAACTGCCATCGCTCCAAAAATCCTCATTGTGAACGCGACCAGGGCTCCGCGATTACGATGCTTAACCTGGCCTACCCTTCGCAAATGCGGACGACCCTTCGCGAAAGCGAAGGCCAAAGACTTGCCATCCCTCAGCCAACCTACCTCTTTGCGAATGCGATGCCACGAACGTGATCGCGTAGACCACTGACCCCAATGCTCCGCAAATGCGATGCCCATACCGTGAACATGAAGCACAAAAATTTTCCAATGCAAATTCCTTCATTGCGAATGCATGACTCCTACCGCATTCGCGAAGAACAAAACCAACACCAGAAAATCTACCCACTTCAACTTTGCTCCGGGTGATCCGAAACTCACCCGAGTCACCTGGGACCCTATTCAATTGTACCAATAAGTCCATAAATATACTACGGATATATTTGAGGTCTCGAAATACATAAAATAATATTGAAACAAAGAATCACACCTCAAAACCAAATTAATCACCATTTGAACTTCAAACGTCTTCCAATTAGCTCTGAACGCGACGAATCATGTTTAGACAACTCAGAATGATACCAAATTTTATGCACAAGTAAAAATAATCATACGAACCTATTCTAAGGTTTGAGATCCCAAACGGACATCAATAATACCAAAGTCTACTTCAAATCAAACTTAGAAAACTCTAAAACCTTCAATACGACAACTTTCAAGAATAAGCACCGAAACGCTCCTCCCGGCCACCCGAAACTCAATCCGAACATACAACCAAGTCTAAAATCATCATAGAAGAACCAATTATGTTCTTAGTCATGTATATTGATGATATATTGCTCATTGGAAATGATATACTGGCATTGTAAAGTACCAAGATTTGTCTATCTGAACAGTTGTCCATAAAAGACTTGGAAGAAGCAACTTATATATTGGCAATAAAGATCTATAGAGATGGATCTAAGAAACTGCTTGGGCTTTCCTAGTCTTTGTACATTGTTACAATTTTACAAAGGTATAATATGGATAATTCCAAAAAATTCTAGGCACTGAAATTAATCTCAGTAGGGAGGATTGTCCTAAAACACCTGAAGAGAGAAAATACATGAGTTCGATCCCAGGCACTAGTGCAGTGGGAGCTATCATGTATACCGTGAGCACGTAAATTTTGCCCTCTATTAACATTACTCCTAAAAATTCTAAAAATAGTCTTTTAATTGTTCTTGCTTGTTAAAGAAATTTTAGGGGATTTTTCTCTATATGTTGTTTGCATTTTGTTGCATTCTAGCATAATTAGGAATATCTTAAATCATAAAATGCCAAAAATATATTTTTTATTTTATTTTTCATTTCATTGCATTCTAAGATCTTAGTTGCATTTTTAGGATTTAATCACATAGTAAATACATTGCTAAAATGCAAAAATCACAAAAATACATTGGTCATTTTTCTTTGTATTTTTAGCTTAATTAATAAATTAAGTTTAATTTGATAATTCAAAATTTTAATTAATTATTTATTAGATGAAATAGGTATGTGGGTTAATTTTGCAAAATATGATTAAATTTAGGTATTTTATTTAAATAAATGGTTAGTTTTGAAAATTTAAAAGAAAGAAAGAGGTCTGCTGAACTAGGCCAACATCCAACGGTCCAGTTTATTTCAACAATTCATCATCCCGCACTCCATTATCCGGTCCATACCTTTGACCTCTGAGACGGCCAAACGGTGTAGTATCATGCCTAAACTATGCCGATTTCATGTTCAACCACTTTTGATAAAATCAAGTTAAAAGATTGGATTTTTATCTTCCAAAAGCCTACTCCCAATTCCTTCTTCCCAAATTAAGAATCCAGGGCGGCCGAAAATCATCTCTGCGCCCTTCCACTTCCAACCACCGTCTACTGCCCGTTTGTTCGCCGTTGACCACCGTCGAAAATTACCTCACGATAGCGGACCGCCAGCAAAATGACACCAATTTATCACTAGACGGTCTCCGTCTCTTACTCATCTCTAATATGCCATTAGATTTCCCAAGAACCCTCCCACACTGCACGGTTAGTAGATATGAGAATCTACTAAACCCTAAGCTTCCCCTTTTCGTTCCTTTTCAAATTCCGGCCTTCTTGACCTTAAAGTCTACATCAATCGACTGCTCTTAACGAGAGCTGTCGATTAATGTGGGTATTGACTCACTTCACGAGCATCGGAGGCTGGTCAAACCTCCGTTGACCGGCCAGAACCACCCTCAAACTCCATTTCATTCCTTGATTCGGCGAGTAACAAGCAATGTTACATATAGCACTGGCCTACAAGGGAAAATCCTGGCTAGTGCTCATGTAACAATTCTGGTAGCTTGCCAGAATTTGTCCTACCCACCTCTCTTGTTTCTTGCCCTCGTTTGACTCTCATGAATCCTTACTCCAACTAGATCCATCAGGGTTCACTAACTCAAGACGGGTCTGTTGGAGTAAGGACCTATAATGGTCAAACAATTTCGTTGGTTTCAATTCTTCTTTCATGAGTCCAACCCCTATGGTATAATTACTTTTTTTCCTTTGTCTTTCTATATTTTTGCATGTTGTAGTGGTTGTCTTTAAATTGCATAATCGCTAGTTATTTCTTGTTTGTTTGAATTATGTTAATTCATGCCTAATTGCTTAGCATATATTAAAATTTATTTAGCTAATCATTGTTTTAGATGTTTGGTTGCATGGTTGGTTTAGTGAACTTCTAGTGTGGGTTCACTAGAAATTACAGGAATTGACTATTAGTTTACGCCTGGTTTGGCCTTGTGTTACTGATGATGGGCTTAGGGTAGTAAAACATGAAGCCTAGGTCTGTTAAGTAGACCCGTTTAAAACCTTAGGCCCACTTTGAATTTACTTTAAGTAAAAGTTGAAGATCTAAAATTAGAAAGAAAGTAAAAGAAGAGAGTTAAAAAATAGAGGTAAAGAGGCATAAAATAACAGGGGTCTAAAGTTCGTTGAGAAAATAGACTTAGGGAATCTTAATGATAACTCCTAGGAATCTTCTAGGAAAGAGCCTAGAAGAACTATGTAGCAAAGAAAAAAGGAAAAGAGGTCGGGTATAAGGTGGTTTCAGGAGTAAAATAGAAGAGAAAGGAGGGGTAAAAAGAAAGAAGAGAGGTAAGAGGAGCCGTAAGCATTAATCTATAAAGATGAGCTGTACTCCTTACTTTTTCATTTATTCGGGGCTGCTAAAATCACCTAATGAGATCTAAATCAAAAGAAAACTAAAATATCGAGATATTTGGGGAAATGTTACTAAAGAAAAGAAGAAAAACCTGTGTTTAAATTTCAATTGGTTTAAAAATATATAGTCATCAATCTCTGGGCCTTTTAAGAGCTATTTTGGATCTGAAATTGCTGTTGTTGTACTCAGATTGTAGTTGAGCTCCATCCTTTCATTTCCAGACTTTTGTTTGGTCAATTTCTTTGATTTCTCACTGCTTTTAGGTATGTCCTATATTCTTAAATTGTCTTAGTTGAATTGATGAATGAAGTTGAATTGTTTTGAAGTTCTATTTTACGCTTATTCAATTGCTTTTAGTATGTGTAAGATCTTTTAGAGATAGTGTTCTTATGTGATCAACATATTTAAGTCATTCCACTTAACCTATTACTAATTGTAGGCTCGATTGAATCTGTTTCTAGTATGTAGTGGCTCAAATATTCTTATTTGCAATTTGTTTTGTGTTTGGGATGCTTGAGCATGTATATGAGATCACCAATTAGTCGAATCCACTCGATGAGAATAACAAAAACAAGAGTATTGACTCATGAGATTCTGTGGCTGTACTATAAAAAAGAAGAGTAGTGATTATGTTTATTTCAGAATTTTGTAGGTTAGGATTGATTGTAATTTACTTGGATGTTTGATGTAATAGGCTCATTTGAGTTAAAAATACAAGTTTCCTCTTGTTTAATGTTTTGAGTTGTTAAAATGTGGACAAGTTTTTAATACTAGTAGAATAATTGATTTTGCAATTTAGTATTGTTATAAAGAAGTTATAGTTTGTAGATTTGCGTCGTGCTTTGTTGGTCCTGGTAGCGAAATGAACCCATTATTGTGGCCCGTTGATAAATAGGATGCTAGGCTCCTTTAGTGAAAGCCATATGAGGCCTGGTCAATTTGAACCTTCCAGGCCCAGTCTCAGCTAAGATAGCGTAGGAGCCCAATGGACTCTGCACCCTTCGCTCTTTAGCCTAACAATTTAAGGTCCAATGGGATCTGCTACTGATGTATGAGGTACCAACCTTTACACGTTTTATGAGTTTGGGCTTCTAACTGAGCCGGTTTCATTTCTATGAATTTCTGAGTCCAGAATTTCAACTAAATCAAATAAATCCACCTTCCCTTCTTACGATTTATTATCTTATCAAACCTCAGATTGTTTCTAAAACGGTGCACTTTGCACAGATTTAATATCCCTTGTCAACTCTAACCATTGACAACCTATAATTCAGGTAAACCAACAAGTTAGGCACTTAGTTCCACTTATCAAGCCATACATGTACTCAAAACAAATTCCATCATATTTGGACTTTCACATTTAATCTCAAACTTAGAACCTTAATTAACTTACGAATATTGTAGATGCTCTTTGGCGCGATTAATAATATAATTATCACAGTTGTGGGTTCGGTTCCCGTGGCACAACTGTGATACTTAACTCCAAATTCAAGTGCGCATTTATGAGACTTGACATATCAACTTCAAATAATAATAACAAACATGTTATAAATAGCGGGTACGTTTCACATGGCATGGCTTACAATGTGTACCAAACGATAAGTGTGCAAATCGCAACTTATTTCAAATAAATTTCATAATTACTTAAAATGCATAATTAAAAGCAGTTAAAAGATAAAAATGCACATAAATATTAAAAACTTGTAATAATTCAGATAAAATAGGCCACGTGTGATTTGTTAAGCGACCGTGCTAAAACTATGAAATCCAAGGAGTGCCTCACACCTTCTCCGGGATTAATAAAATTTCTTACCCGATCGTCTATGTTTCGCAGACCATAAAAATAATCAAAACTTTCATTGAATTGGGACTTAAAATAAATGGTGATTTGGGTAATAACTTATTCCAAGTAGCGACTCTTTCAAAAATAAATTAAATCAATCCTTCTTCAAATAAAGTCACTTTAATTGAAAAACTCCTTTCTTTCCACAATCACTCGAAAAAAGGAGGTGTGACAACTCTGGCGACTCTGTTGGGAACGAACCCAGAATCTCTAGTTCAGGGCTCAGAATTTGAGCTTAGAATACTTTTATACTTGGATTATTATGATTGTTTGATATTACATGTTTGAGCCTAATCTGCTAAGTGCCTCTTCTTTACCGCTTTAATATTGATGAATTGTATATAAACAGCTTTCGCGCCACCCTTCTTCTCTCCAAGTCTTCTACATCTACTGGGAGTGCACGTACTTATGGATCTTTTCTATTAAAAGTGTCTCACACCCGTAACTTTAGAACGGGGATCGGATCAGTTACAAAGCCGAATGACCTTTTGGTTCCCTGTACATTGCCCCCCCTCCGGGCTCGAATTGTCTGCTCGGGTAAGCAAGGTCTAGAACTCCAAACCCTATAAAATTTAACCCTAGAAGAATATAGCCTCATGGAGGATCCCTAGTAGGTACGTTTGTTTGCATCACGTGTATTTAACTTTGGGGACTCAACACAGGGATTGGGTCCGTCTAGGACAGGTGTACCCGAAATTAAAAGACCATCTTGTTGTATCCTACATGCTACTTGTGCATTTTTTTTATTCGGTTTGGCATTTTGACTGATTTCTAAAATAGGAAAAGAAAATCGAGAGAAGCCAAGAGAGAGAAGAATAGGAGAGGAATTCGCTTGGTTCCCGTAAAATCCTGGTATTTGAAAAAATATCCAAAATCATGTCAAAACTTTTAACCCAAAAGGTTGTTACAAGATAAGACTGAATCTTTTAAAGGACTCATCCATTTTCCGTTGGTTTGAAAAACTCACCAAACTATGCGGGTCTGATTCTAACTGGCCGTGAGATACATATACAACTTTCGTCGGGTTCGGCCCCACTTTTGCAAAAAATAAATACCGAAAAATAAGAAAAATGTTAAAAAGTATTTTGCAAATAGAGTCATGCTACACCGTTCTTGTAAATATGGCCTAAAATGTTCCCTCGAGATGCTGAAAATCTGTGTTTGCAAGAATAGCCGTATTTGGTTATTTCCTCAAAATTCACACCACTTAACACGCACAACCCTAAAAGCTTTCCCCCGGAGTGCTGAAGGAACGTATTTGCAACAGTAGCCACTTTCATCTTTACTTTGATTTTTGAAAATCAAATTTGCAAAATTAATTTTTTCTATAGTTATTTTGAAACTAATATTCCCATGTTAACCCTTTTTTCATGCTTCAAATGTGCAGAATGAGCACTATCCAAAACCTACCCCTGAGAGTCTAAGATGAGATCCCCTTGACGCTTCACATATGGTGGGATGATTTGAGGAATGATAGACAAGATTGGGTTAATCGGTATTTGGGGGCACTCACTGATTTGATGAAGATCAAGCCTAGAAGTGACCAAATAGAGGCATTGGTACCATTATGGGATCTGTCCCATAATGTGTTTCATTTCTCGAACTTTGAGTTAACACTAACTTTTGAAGAAATAGTGGGCTATGCTGGAGGTACTGAAGGTTTAAAACATAAATATCTTATCACTCCGGGGACCCTCACCTCTCACAACTTTCTAGATCTCTTGAAAATAAGACGACAGATCAAGACTTTGGACCTGGCAGATGGGTTTTTCTCCTTCTAGTTTTTGTACCAGTGTTATGGGCAACTAAAGATTTGAGATTCAAGAAAATGGGCTTTGCAACAAAAGAAATTGTGCTAAGTGGGAGATGCACATGAGTTTTGCTTTCATAGTGGCATTCTTAGGCACCTTGGTATTTCCGAGGGAGGATTGGAATATCGACCTGTGCATAGTCGGAGTTGCTCATATTTTGACTACTCAAGATAAAAGTACCCTTATACCTATGATTATATTAAACATATTTTGAGTTTTAACATCCTGTAAGGCAGGAGCCAAATCTTTTAAGGGATGCAACCTATTGCTACAAATGTGGCTGATAGAACACTTTTATCATCGTTCCAGATATATGAACTACGGTGCTAGTGGGGGCAGTTGCATTGAAGAGGTTGGAACAAAGGTGAATGGTTTTGTGATGCCAGAAGGGGTTAGGGCCTAGATAACCCGTTTTTGTTCAGTGACATCGAGTCAGATAGAGTGAACTCTCGTTTGGCTTTTTGTCGACGAGATCATTCATATGCCAGCTACTGGTCACTATTTTCTTTTAACGAGTCTCCGCAACACTCAGTCGTATGCCCACTACAAAGTGTTGTGAAAATTGGGGAGATGCTAATTGGTTCCTAGGGATGAGGATCTTAGTATTCATGAAATCAAGTTACGTCCCAAATCTCAGTTTCTTGAAAATATGGTTCGCCAAATTTGGAGCGAGTGCCAGTATTTGGGACTAGATACCCGAGTACATGATTTGTCAAAAGGTAAGGTTGAACCTTGATACGCTGCTTGGTATTAAAAGAGAGCAATGGTAAATGATGAGGCCGAAAAACCTGCAAAGAGGCCCCACGTCCAAGAAGTTGTTGATAGGGCAGAAGAATAGTGGACTTGGGTAGCAAAAGAAGAAACATATCGGGCCACTATCAGTACCCTAAAGAGAAATTGAGAGTCCTTAGCTTGGAGAAAGAATTGCAAGCCGACGTAGATGAGGGAGAAAAGAAGAGATTGGCTAGCAAAAATGAGTCCCTTCGATACGAACTCCAAAAGAGCATCGGAGACACCGGTGAGACGCAAAAGAGATAAAAACAATTATCAATAATTTGCGGCAGAAGGTGTTTGACCATGCAACCGATTTGACCAACACTGAGAAAGAGTTGGCAAGGGCGCGAGAGAGGATAATCCAATTAGGGGAAGACTTGGAGGACTGCCTAAGATTGTCCTGTCAAGCAAAGCAGAGCCACGAAGAAAAAGTTGCTGGTTTAAGGAAAGATTTGGTCATCCTTGAAAATGAAATAGGGTCGACAAGTTGAAGACTTTAGGGTAGAAAGGGAGCATTGTTATAATTTATTGAACCATCTAGAGGGGAACGTGATAAAACTATAGAACCAAAGAGACTAGGCACAATAGTTGGTAGAATCCCAAGAACAGCAGATCAGACAGATGTGCCAGGACTAGAGGGTCACAAAGTTTAAAATTCGGGAAATAGATGATTACACTGTCAAGAAGTGCAACGAATGCGAGAAGATAACTAAAGCTATGTTTTTTGCCACAGTGCTGAACTTCTCTCATCAAGTCATTGCTGATTTGGAGGTTCTTTATGATGATATTGGGAACATGCCGGCACAGACTGATGGATGCCACCAGAGGCACTTGGCTAGAGTTTTGCTTTTGAGTCTAGTTTTTCCTTGTATCAATTATTGATTATCGAGACTGTAGTTTATTTTTCACTTCGAGCATGTTGTTTATCGACCATTTCAATTCTATTGTTATTTTTCACTTTGAGTCTGTATGTTCCTTTCAGAGTCAGTTTTGATGTCGTTTTGAGTCTTTGTAACAAAAAACCCAAAAAGCGATTTTGTTTTAATGAAATTTTGAAATCCCTAAAATATTCTTTTTTTATTTTTGCATTTATTTTCCTGAACTACGTAATGGTTTGATTCATGTAGCGTCATGATACATAGGCAATCCCCGACTAATGCGATCAAAACCATGAATAAAACTCGAGTGGAAAAAGCAAAACAAATAGAAAACAAAGAGTGATAATACAAAAAGAGAGTTTGAAAGAAAAATAAAAGAGAGATATAAAAAGAAAAGTTAGAAAATAAACAAAGCTGGGATAAAGCATGCAACCGTTCAAACACATGATAAAAGCATTTTAACTGCTAGGTGCATTGCATCTCTACGTGCAATTTCCTATCTGTATAATACCTTAAACTAACGAGTTTGTTATGTGTGTCAAATAAAGGATATATTCTCGGTGGTTGTATTGATGGCCTCCGAAAGCAAATTTCCCATTGTTAACCCCGAAGATAGTCCGACACCGGTCATCCCGCCAGAGTCGGACATAGCCAAGGACAATAGACTACTTTGCATCTGTATGATAGAAATGTGGGACGCATGGACCAATGGAATAGAATCCCCCAACGTCATCCTCGGATTCCCAGAACTGGTTTCCATGATAGGCGGAGTACTAATACCCGCATACCAAACCCGTTTGTCCCTTATGGGTATGCCCCTACACCCAACAATGTTATCGGAATGCCTTCTGTTGCTCGTTCCTAGGCACCGGTACCAAGGGTAGCACCCGTGGTCCTCTCTGTAGCCTCCACTTTCACCACCTCACAACCAATTATACCCAGACAATACACTGAGCTGCCAACTTTCACTCTACAAGGTCCTCATTCCCGCCTGAGGTCACCTATAGCACACCTGATTCATTTAACCTGGACCCTCAGTATGATTTCCCGGTTCAAACAGAGAAAACTATTAAGAATCCTAAGAAAGAAGAGATAGCTCGGAAGATGAAAAGTCTAGAGCAGAGCTTGAAGAATATGCAAGGACTGAACGGCCAAAACAGTGTTTCTTACTTTGATTTGTGCATGTCCCCACACGTGCATCTGCTAGCCAGTTTCAAAACTCCTAAGTTAAAAAAGTATGATGGGCATGGAGACCTGATCGCTCATTTGAAAGGTACTGCAGTGAGTTAAGGGATGCCGGTGGTAAATGGGATAAATGGGAGTTGCTGATGGCATACTTCGGTGAAAGTCTAACTGGGATCGCTTCAGAATGATATATGGACCAAGTGAACTCGCACTGGCATGTGTAGGATGATATGGCTCAAGCTTTTGTCCGCCAATTTTAATACAATATAGATATGGCACCCGACAGGAATTCTCTGTCGAATTTGAAGAAGAAGTCTATGGAAGCTTCCGCGAGTATGTCATGAAGATGAGAGAATAAGCAACAAGAGTCAGGCCTCCGATGGATGAGTCGGAAATGATCATTGTGTTCCTACAAGCCCAGGAGGTCAACTACTTTCAAAATATGATGTCGGCTATGGGTAAACCTTTTGCTGAAGCTATCAAGATTGGGGAAATGATGGAAAACGGGTTGAAAACTAGGAGAATTTTGTGCCAAGATTCTCTTAAAGCTACATCTCAAGCAATTCTGAATGGTTCCAGAGGTTTAGCAGACCGAAAACAATGGGAGGAGGGAGCATGATGGCTTCAAGTTCAAGGGGAGCTTGAAGGGAGTTTAACCCATCTTACAAGCAACCTAGAACCCAACAACACTAATGCCCTCATCAAGACACTACTTACGCCGTGGCTCCGCCCTAGTATGCGGTGATGAATGCATAACCATACGCCCGACCTCAAGACCAACAAACAAGAGCTCCACCTCCTAGAAACTCAGGTCCACAAAAAACCCACTACAAATCACCATACAATCCCCATCCTTAGCAAAATGTCCTTAGTATAACCCCCATCCAAGAGAACCCCCAGAAGAAATCATTTTACTCCCATCAGAGAATCATACTCAAGTTTGTTCTAAAAACTAACCAGGTTGGTTTATTGCAACTGGTGGCGCCAAACCGGCCAAACCCTGAGTCCCTGGAAGGTGCGTATACCACTCCGGGGCAGTGGGGCACGATACAAAATATTGTTGGACTCTCAAAAGAGTAGTGGAGGACCTGATTGAGGTCAGGCTATAGTCATTAAGGAGGAGGAAGCCCCTAATGTGACAAACAACCCTCTGTCCACTCACAACAATGGTCCGGTGATTGGAATGATGTGTGATGACTGGGAATTTGATCCAGCACTAAAAGCCATCGTAGCCATTGTCACGACCGAAGACAAACCCAAAATGGTCGCTAAACCTGAAAAGAAGGCAACTCCAACCCCTCAGGCCTTTAAAACCAAAGTTGACCCAGTTCCGGAGAAAGAATTAGTGCTCTATGTCTCGAAGGCAGTTGGAAAAGAACAACTCACTTTGAACATCCCGAGGAAAGTTGATGAAAAGAAGCTCATGCTCAATGTGCCTAAGCAATATGTATCCGGAGGACCACCAAGAATGGTGCGAGTCCCAAGCACGTCGGAAAGGCTGACTGAGCCCGTGATAATTAGCCCTGCGCCACAGAATCAAATCAAAGATACTAAAATGGTCCCCTAGAATTATAACAAGACTGTTGTCACCTATAAAGGGAAAGAAACTTCTGGAGAAGTTAATGAGATGACCAGGTCCGATAGGTAATATACCCCGGAAAAGTTGAGAAAGGCCAAACATAACCGGGACAGTCAAATGCCTTTAAAGAAGTCGGTTACCGTAAAGAAGTTGAAGACCTTTTTAGGAAAATGAAAGCCCCTAAGTACTCCATAGTGGATTAACTCCGGAAGACTCCCTCACGAATCTTACTCATGTCTTTGCTATTAAGTTCAGATGAGCACCAGAAGGTGTTAATTAAAACTTTGAATGGAGCCTACATTCCTGATACAACGACAGTGGCACAGCAAGAAAGAATGGCCGAAAGATTTTTTGAGGTCAACAAGATATACTTCAGCAATAGTGAGCTGCTAGTTGAGGGACCGGGACACAACAAAGCCCTTCATATAACTATCAAATGCGAGGGGCACTATGTGAAAAGAGTTATGCTTGATGGTGTTTCCGGGTCGATATTTTCTCTCTCTCTCTCCACTCTCCAAAGAATTATGATTAAAACTGATTGGATCCGTGATAACAATGTGTATGTCTATGCCTTTGACGGAAGTAAAAGAGACACCATCGGAGAGATCGATTTCGTGCTGATCATTGGTCCTGTGGACTTTGAAGTAGCTTTCCAAGTGCTGGATATGGAAACATCATACAACTTCCTCCTTGGGAAACCTTAGATTCATGCTGGAAGGGCTATCCCTTCCACGCTCCATCAAATGGTTAAGTTTGAGCACGACAACCAAGAAATTATTGTTCATGAGGAGGACGAATAGTAAATTTATTGGGACCCATCAGTTCCATGTCTTGAGGCGAGGGAAGGTAGCGAGCACATTATCTACCAAGCTTTTGAAATAGCTGTCGCCGATAGATTCGAAGAAGGGGACCCTGCTGCCTTAGCCTTGTTTGTCAAATTCCTCAGTCATGGTGGAAACTCAAATGATCAGGAATGGGTACAAGCCCGGAAAAGGGTTGGGAGCATCGCTGCAAGGCATCATTGAGCCCATCTCGTTAATTGAGAATGAGGGAACCTTTGGGCTGGGCTTCCTACCCTCGTCAGCTGATAAGAAATGGGCCAAGGAGCGTAAAGTAAATGGGTGGGTTCTATCAAAGCCCATCTTGCACCTTTCACAGTCTTTCCTCAAGTCAAAATATGCCGAAGAAGAGGAAGAAGTCTTCACGTCTGAAGAAATAGATGAAATATGCGAGGGTTTGAAAGAGATGCTGAGAGAGTCAAGCATGGTCCAGCCCAGGGAAGGCACGAGCCATGCTAAGGTGCAGTATACGAGCCCCAACTTTAAGCTCAAGAATTGGGAGGCTACCCCATTCCTTGTCAGACGGGAGTTCCGGCAGTCCGTCTTGCCGTATTTTCTACATTCAGATTATTTCTCGGTGTAGTTCGAATGATTTTACTTTATTATCTTACTTTCTGATGTAAACCCTTATATCTTTCAAAATTCAATGAAATGAAATCAATATTTCATCGTCAATGGATGTCTCTTTTTCTTTTTCCTAATATTGTATATTTTTCTTATCTTCATTTCAGTTCTGTTAATATGGACTTTAATAACACGACATACTTGCGGAATTCATGCCGAGATCATAAAACACTGTCTAACTTTGAAATAATGAATCAAGAAGTAGAATATGATGAAGATGAAACTTTTAGAGAAATAAATAGAGAATTGGAACAATATGAGAATAAGCTTAGGCCAAATCTAAAAACAACCGAGTCAATTAACCTGGGAAACTCAGAAGAGGTCAGGGAAACAAAGATAAGCATCTATGCTGATCAGAAAATCAGGGATGCTCTGATCGAAATTTTGTTTGAATTCAAATATATGTTCGTATGGTCATATGATGACATTCCAGGATTGAGTGTTGATTTAGTGGTGCACAAACTTCTCACTTACCCTGGTTTTCCGCCTGTCCAACAAAAGCAAATAAAATTCAATACGGACAAGAGTGATAAGATAAAGAAAGAGATCACAAAAAAGTTGAAAGCTAATGTGATATAAGCCATACGTTACACCAATTGGCTGGCCAATGTGGTCCTAGTGCCAAAGAAAGATGGAAAAACTCGGGTTTTTGTCGATTACCGGGTCTGAACAATGCAAGCCCCAAAGATAACTTCCCTTTGCCAAATATCCACATTGTTGATAATTGTTCTTAACACGAGATACAATATTTCATGGATTGTTATACTGGGTACCACCAGATCCTGATGGACGAAGAGGATGTAGAAAATACTGCCTTTACCACACCCTAGGGCACATACTGCTGCAAGGTCATGCCTTTTAGCCTAAAGAATGCAGAGGAAACTTATAGGAGGGCCATGACCACCATGTTCCATGACATGATGCATCAGGAAATTGAGGTGTATGTGGATGATGTGATTATCAAGTCAAGGACATAGGAAGATCATGTGCGGGATCTGAGAAAGTTCTTCGAAAGGTTGTGCAGGTACGGTCTGAAAGTGAATCCGGCTAAAAATAAAATCTATTGAGTTCATAGTCAGCCGGAGGGGCATTGATTTGGATCCTTCAAAGATAAAATCTATTCGAGACATGCCCCCTCCGAGAAGTAAGAAAGAGGTCATGAGCTTACTTGGAAGACTGAATTACATTAGCAGGTCCATTTCTCAACTCACTACAACTTGTAAACCCATATTTAAACATTTAAAGAAAGATGTGGCAGTCAAATGGATGGATGAGTGCTAGGAAGCCTTCGACAAAATCAAGGAACATCGGTCAAATCCACCTATTTTGGTTCCACTCGAGCTAGAAAGACCTCTATTTTTATACCTAACCATTTTGGAAAACTCTTTGGATGCGTTTTGGGGAAACACGATGTAACCGGGAAGATAGAACAAGCGATCTACTACTTGAGCAAGAAGTTTACCAATTATAAGGTTAAGTACACTCTGTTAGAGAGAACATGTTGCGCCCTAAATTGGGCCGCTCCAAATCTAAGGCACTACCTTTTAGCTTACACAACTTACCTCATATCTAGAATGGAACCCCTGAAATACATATTCCAAAACCCGGTCGATGATGAATATCATCCTTTGAACACTTACTTCCCATACGATGAAGTAAATTTAGTCAAAGTGTTCCTAGAAAAAACCAATGCTTAGAAAATGTTCTTTGATGGAGCCGTAAATGCAAAAGGTGTAGGGATTGGGGAAATTCTCATTTCTCCCAATGGTTAATAGTACCCCGCCATAGCTCGGGTTTGTTGCTTTTGTACCAACAATACTACTTAATATTAGGCCTTCATAATGGGCATGAACTTGGCAATTGATATGGATGTACAAGAATTATTGATCGTAGGGGATTCCGACTTGCTTATTCGACAGGCTCAAGGTGAATAGGAAACTCGAGATATTAAACTTATCCTATACACAAAACATGTGGAAGACCTCAGTAAATGATTCAAATCCATGGAGTCCAGGTACATTCCCCGATTCCACAATGAGCTAGCAGATGCACTAGATACGTTGGCGTCGATGATACGATACTTGGGTAATACTCACATTGACCTATTAGAAATTCAAATCCGGGAAAGGCACGATTACTGCAATACAATCAAGATAGAACCAAATGGTGAACCATGGTACCACGATATCAAAAGGTTTTTGAAAACAAAATAATATTCAAAACAAGCAAGTGGAGATCAAAAAAGATCCATCAGACGATTTTCTAGTAGTTTCTTTCTAAGCGGAGAAATCCTATATAAAGAACTCTGGATCTGAATCTGTTGAGATATGTGGACTCCCGAGAAGCCGAGAGGATCATGAATGAAGTACACTCAGGAGTATGTGGACCCCACATGAATGGCTACGTCCGTGCGAAGAAAATACTCAGAGCAGGTTATTATTGGCGACCATGGAAAAAGATTGCTTCAACTTCATCTGCAAGTGTCATCAGTATCAGATACAGAGTGACCTGATTCATTCGCCATCATCATAATTACATCCCATGTCTGCTCCTTGGCCGTTCGTCGCCTAGGGAATGGATGTTATTGGACCAATCGAGCTGAAAGCCTCATATGATCACAGATTCATCTTGGTTGCCATCGATTACTTCACAAAATGGGTTGAAGCAGCCACCTTCAAAGCTGTTACCAAGAAAGCAGTGGTAGATTTTGTGCATTACAACATCATTTACCGTTTTGGTAATCCCGAAACTATCATTACGGATAATGCTGCAAATCTAAATAGCCATTTGATGAGAGAGGTATGCGAATGATTTAAAATTATGCATCGTAATTCTACCCCATATCAACCCAAAGCTAATGGCGTCGTCGAAGCTGCAAATAAGAACATTAAGAAGAACCTTAGGAAAATGGTCCAGGGTTCCAAGAAATGGCATGGAAAGGTGCCTTTCACACTTTTGGGATACCGCACAATCATGCACATATCAATCGGGGCCACTCCTTACTTGTTGGTTTATGGCACTGAAGCTGTAATACCCACGGAAGTTGAAATTCCCTCTCTTCGTATCATTTTCAAAGCCGAGATCAAGGATGAAGAATGGGTTAAAACCTGGTTAGAATAATTGACTTTGGTTGATGAATAATGATCAATCGAAGTTTGTCATGGGCAGTTGTACCAGCAAAGAATAGCCCGCGCCTACATCAAGAAAGTGCAACCCAGGAAATTTGAAGTGGGACACCATGTTCTGAAACGTTTCTTTCCGCATCAGAAAATTTGAAGTGGGGCAACTTGTTCTGAAACATATCCTTCTGCATCAAGAAGAAGCCAAAGGATGATTTGCCTCAAATTGGCAAGGTCCATACATTGTTAAAAGAGTGCTGCCAAATAGAGCACTGTACTTGGGAGACATCGAAGGAAATGTCCCCGACAACTGTCAATGCATATGCAATCAAAAGGTATTATGTTTGACCCATTATTCAACATTAATGTTCTCTGGTTGGAATGACAAATGCTTTCATTCTCGCTACCCAAACACCATTAACCCTTTTTGCAAACCCTTTGAGATAGTTACCTTTTTCTTTGATTACCCTCTTTGGAACCTTGTTATTAAAACCAAAAATAGAAGAAAGAAAGAAAGAAAAAGAACATAAAAAAAGTGAGAAAATAAAAACAAAACAAAAGTTCATGTTGATTGAACTACATCCGACCTGATTTCGAAAGGAAACGTAGGTAGCCCTACTATGAGGTTCGGTCACATCAAACAAAAACCCACATTACCCGAAAGGTTCCAAAGTTGTAGTTTAATCCATATTCTTTTTACCCAAAACACTTTCAAGACCTTCCAACCAATCAGCGAGAATATTAAAGAATCATAGGTAACATGTATTTGGACCTGGTGCCATCAAGAATGAGAGAAATAAAATGAGAGAGTCTTATTGGTAATAACCATCACGGGCACCATAAGACGATAATGAGTAGAGAAATAAAAATGAGAGAGTCTTGTTAGTAAAAAATTTTAAAGAGCACTATAAGGCGACAGTGAGAAGAGAAATGAGAGAGATCAGCTAGTGAAAACTCGCAAAGAGCATTACTGATCAAAAAGAGGATCCACACTGCCACGACATCAACACAATCCTGAGCAAGGGTTCTCGGTTTCAAGGTAAGAGTTATGATGGGTTTCTGAGAGTCAGACAGTTTGCGCGGATTAAGAATCCAGTCCAAGAGGCATGTCATGTTCATTGAAGTCCGCATATACTCATCGATAAGTCCTTCTTTCTTCTCCCCGTAAGGGACACCTCTTGTTTAAACTCTTTTTTCCGTAAATTGTTTACTTTACCTATATGATTGAAGTTCTTCTTTGAATCCCTTTCGGTTTAACTTTGTGTCAAAAGAAATTCAAGACTGATTACAAGGATCTCATTTTAATCGAGCAGTTGTATTCAAAAGGCAACCAGCCCCGACAAAGGCATCAAGTCGTCCCCGACTGGCCATGATTGACAAATGCTCTTTATTGAAAACTCTGAAGAAAGAAGTCAAGTTGAAACGCCCTCAAAGGCAAAATAAAGTTGGAAAGGTTAAGTCTCATTGTGCGACTAATCATCATGTCGAAGGTCTGAAAAGCAAAAGGTTCCGCGGGGCAATAAATGCAATTGGTATTCAGGAAACAACCAGTTGAAGTTGAAATCATCATCCAAAGAAAATGGGCCGAGACCAAGTGAATGAAGCATTCAAGACCACAAACCAACCACTGTTCCGAACTAACAACTGTCCTTTGTAGAAAAATAGGAAACATACACAATGCATAAACAAAACCTCGCAAGAAGCAGTATCACCAGAAAGAGAAATCATGCGGAGGCTGAAAAATGGCTCTGCAACAACAAAAACTCTCAAAAGGGAAGTCTTCTTAAACTTTTTCCCACACTTTGCTCATATCTTTAAGATGCATTCAAAATCATGCTAGTATAGGGTACACCAATCCCTAGCTTCATTTTCTAATACAGGGTACACCACTCCCTAGTTGATATATTTAGATGTAGGGTACACCATTCCCTAGTCTCTTTACAGGTATAGGGTACACCAATACCTATATGTGTTTTCCAATATAGGGTATACCACTTCCTAGTTAATGATTTTTAGATATAGAGTACACCAATCCCTTGTCTCTTTACCAGTATATGGTGCACCAATCCCTAGCTGTAGTTTCCAACATATGGTACACCACTCCCTAGTTGATGATTTTTAGACATAGGGTACACCACTCCCTAGTCTCTTTACCAATATAGGGTATACCAATCCCTAGTTATGTTTTCCAATATAGGGTACATCACTCCCTAGTGAATGATTTTTAGTATAGGGTACATCAATCTCTAGCTATGTTTTCCAACATAAGGTACACCACTCCCTAGTTGATGATATTTTAGACATAGTGTCATGACCCAAAATCCCAATCCATCTTGATGGCGCCTAACACATTGGCTAGGCAAGCCGAAACATAAAAAATAAAGAACCAGAAAAACATAAATTATAGAAATAGCATAAGTCTAAAACCTCAATGTAACAAAATACTGCCAATACAAGGTAAATCCCCAAGAAAACGGTAAATACGGAGTCATGAGCTCTACAACGGATTACAAGCCTGAAAAATAAAAAGAAATACTATCTGAACTGGAACAACAATACATAAGAAAAGACAACGGCCAATGATGCAGCTCTACCTTGCCTCTCGAAGATAGTCCAACAAGCAACCTACTGCTGATAACTGGTCCCCACACCTGGATCTGCACAATTAAGTGCAGAGTATAGTATGAGTACAACTGATCCAATGTACTCAATAAGTATTGTAACTAACCTCGGCGAGGTAAAAGAAGCAAAAATTATAAATGATACCTACTATAACCTGTACAGTTTCATAAATCCAACAAGTACAAAACAGAATGTGATCATGTATAAGGTACTGAAAGGATTATCTCTGTGTGTGTGTGTACAATTTCTCAAATATCCTCATTCAGTCACTAGTACAACATATATAAGATGCTATGCAGATAAATCAGATAATAAACCATGAAAAATGAAAGTAAAGATGAAATGCAATTCCAAACAACACTGGCTAGACTTTCTTCAACCTTTCCATATCCGTACCAAACTATTGATCAGTCATCCTCAATAGTCGCATGTACACCATCAAGAGAGAAATATGAGAGGGTGACCCTAGGGGGATGGATCTATATCCACATGCAAGCACGACCAATTCAACATGCTACCAGCCCGACGTGGTCACATGCCCAATATCATAATCCGCCCCAATATCATAATCCGCCCAGCATGGTCACATGCTATATTACAATCCGTCCGGCATGATCACAAGCATAACAACACAATCCGCCAGGCGTGGTCATAGGCATCCGGTCCAAATCATATCACAAAGAAGCAAATATACAAGAACACGTGTATATTATGAATGAATATCAAATTTCATGCTTCTAGACTGGTATAATGACATGCTAAAGTGTAGGCATGTGCAAAGTATGGTATCATAGCTCAGAGCAACAATTTCATCACAGAAATAACAATTATCAAGTTCGTTCAGGGAATTAGCATCTATGTAATCTCAAGCATGGCTCAAATAGTTCATAACAATGTTACAAATATGAGAGAAAATCATAGCTTAAAGCTTAACAGTCAATTCTAGGCATATCATAGCCTAAGCACTACCCCGGACATGGACAAATACTCGGGTGCTCGCACATGGGCTCATACCCCACACATATGCGCACCTATAGCACACAGCTATCATAAATAATTCAGGCAACTAGTGCCTCAACCAAGTTTAGATAAGATACTTACCTCAAGCAAGTCAAATTACTCCTCTAACAAGCCCTTCTCGCGTGTAAGAAACCTTCGGAAGGCTTGAATCTCGCCAAAATAATGTAATACTATCAACAAAAGCCATAAGAAGTGATTCCAAAAGATAAAGCTAAGATCTTTAACTCAAGTCAAAAAGTCAACTCGGGCCCGCACCTTGGAACCTGACAAAATTCACAAATTCTGATCATCCATTCAATTACGAGTCCAACCATACCAAAATCATCCAATTTCAACCACAAATCGACCCTAAAATCCTCCAATTTCACTCTCCAATGACATAGTCCAAAAATCACTAAATTCTAACTTAGATTCATGAAATTTAGGCATAATAATCAAAGGGTATTCAGTATTTATGGACAAAAATGATTAAAAATCACTTACCTCTTCAATCTAGGCGGAAAACTCTCCAAAACAGTCGCCCTAGTCCGAACTCCAAATCCCAAAAATGAGAAAAATCACTAAAACCTTCGATTTTAAACACTGCCCAGTGATTCTCGCTTCTGTGGCCCTCAGAGTCGCACCTGCGGATTCACCTTCACAGGTGCGAAAACTCATTAACTTCCCAACCTAGCGCACCTGCGGTCAAAAATCCTCACTTGCGAGACCACTTTTGTCGTCTCTCGCTCGCTCCTGGGCATCCGCACCTACGGATCGCCTATCGCATCTGCGATCAAGGCCAAACTCATCACACTCCATATCTGCGAACCTCACATCGCAGAAGCGCATCCGCTTCTGCAAAAGTACACGCGCACCGGCGGCCATCTGCGAAATAATATTCACTCCTCGTCGCATCTGCGGCCATCTCACCATACCTACGGTATCACATCTGCGGTATCGCATTTGTGGTCATTCCCTTCGCAGGTACGAACGCACCAGATGCCTGAAACTTCAGCCAATATTCCAAGACCAAAACTAATCCTAATTCAATCTGAAACACACCCGGGGCCCTGGGGACCCAATCCAAACATACCAACAAGTCCTAAAATACTATATGAACTCACTTGTAGCCTCAAATCACATCAAACAACACCAAAACCACAAATTGTACATCGATTCAAGCCTAATGGACAAACAGACTTCCAACTTCTAAAACTAATGTCGAATCATATCAAACTAACTCCGATTGACCTCAAATTTTGCACACAAGTTATAAATCACACAACGGGCCTATTCTAATTTTCGGAACCAAAAGCCGAACCCGATATCAACAAAGTCAATTCTCGGTCAAAACTCTCAATCTTCCAAACCTTCAACTTTCCAACTTTCGCCAAAAATCATCAACTCAATCTACGGACTTCTAAATCACCATTAGGACATACGCCTAAGTCAAAAATTGCTATAAGAAGCTATCAGAATCATCTAAACTCCATTCCGGAATTGTTTACATAAAAGTCAAGCTCCATCCAACTCTTCCAACTTATGCTTCCAACCTTGGGACTTAGTATCCCAATTCACTTAGAAATATCCCCGGAACTAAACCAACCACCCCGGCAAGTCAAATAACCACAAGCGAACATAGAATAAGAAATAAACAGGGGAACCAGGCTACAATACACAAATGACCGGACGGGTCGTTACATTCTCCCCCTCTTAGACAAACGTTCGTCCTCGAACGGGTCTAGAATTGTACCTGGAGTCTCAAATAAGTGTGGATAACTTCTACGCACCTCCCGCTCATCCTCCCAAGTAGCCTCCTCAATTAGCTAGCCTTTCCACTGAACTTTCGCTGAAGCTATATTCTTTGATCTCAACTTCTGAACCTGCTGATCCAAAATGGCCACTACCTCTACATCATAAGTGTCCCCAACAAGTTGTATTGTGCTGAATTCTAACACATGGGATGGGTCACTATAATACTTCCGGAGCATAAAAACATGAAACATTGGGTGAACACCAGATAGACTAGGTGGCAATGCAAGCTTGTAAGCCACCTTTCCAATCCTCTCAAGCACCTCAAAAGGGCCAATATACCGTGGGCTCAACTTGACCTTCTTCCCGAACCTCATCACACCCTTTATTGGTAACACTCTGAGAAGAACCTTCTCGTCCACCATATATGCAACATCACGAACCTTCCTATCAACATAACTCTTCTGCCTAGACAGTGTTGTACGTAGCTGATCCTAAATCAACTTGACTTTTGCCAAGGTATCCCGAACCAGATTTGTACCCAACAACCTAGCCTCTCCCGGCTCAAACCAACCAACTAAAGAATGACACCGCCTTCCATATGAAGCCTCGTAAGGAGACATTTGAATACTCGATTGGTAGCTGTTATTGCAAGAAAACTCTACAAGCGGTAAGAACTGGTCCCACAAACCCCTAAAATCCATAACACAGATACGTAGCATATCCTCCAAGATCTGAATGGTGCGCTCGGACTGTCCGTCTATCTGGGGGTGGAATGCTTTATTCAACTCAACCCGCGTGCTCAACTCTCACTGCACTACTCTCCAAAACTACACTGTGAACTACGTGCCTCGATTATAAATAATGGACACCGGCACACCATGAAGTCAAACAATCTAACGGATATAGATCTGAGCTAGCCGCTCTGAAGAATAGGTTGTCACAACTGGAATGAAATGTGCAGACTTGGTCAGTCTATCCATAATAACCCACATTTGAGTTGAATTTCTTCAAAGTATGTGGGAGCCCAACAAAGAAATCTATGGTAACCCGCTCCCACTTTCACTTAGGAGTCTCAAGTGTCTGAAGCAAACTGCCCGGCCTCTGATGCTCGTACTTTACCTACTGACAGTTCAAGCACCGAGCCACATACTCCACTATATCTTTCTTTATTTATCCTCCACCAATAGTGATGCCTCAAATCTAGATACATTTTAGCGGCACCCGGATGAATGGAATATCGCGAACTGTAGGCCTCGTCAAGAATTAACTCACGTAACCTATCCATATTGGGCATATAAATCCGACCCTGCATCCGCAACACCTCATCATCTCCAATGAAAACCTCCTTGGAATCACCGTGTAGCACCATATCCTTAAGGACTAGAAAATGGGGGTCATCATACTGACGCTCTCTGATGCGCTCATACAAAGACGACCGAGAAACCATGCAAGTAAGAACCCAGCTAGGCTCCGTAAAAATCTAACCTCACGAACTGATTGTCCAAATCCTGAACATCCAATGCTAGCGGCCTCTCACAAACTGGAATATATGCAAGGCTACCCATACTCCCAGCCTTTCTACTCAAGGAATCATCCAACATATTGGCCTTCCCAGGAAATGGTGATATCATAGTCTTTTAACAGCTCTAACCACCTCCGTTGCCTCAAGTTTAGATCCTTCTACTTGTAAATACAAGACACGCTGTAAAGATAATACCTCCAAATGTTCAATGCTTGAACAATGGCTGCCAACTCTAGATCATAAACGAGGTAGTTCTTCTCATGGGGCTTTAACTGGCACGAAGCATAAGCAATCACCCTACCCTACTGCATCAAGATATACCCAGTACCAATTCGAGAAGTATCATAATAAACCGTATATGAATAGGGCACCTTTCTAGGTCAATTTAGTCAAAGGTGCAATAATCGACGGGAAACCCTCCAAAACATGGCGATAATAACCTGCCAAACCAAGAAAACTTTGAATATCAATAGCTGAAGACGGTCTGGGCCAACTCTGAACTGCCTCAATTTTCTTCGGATCTACCTTGATCCCCTCAATAGATACCACATGGCCTACGAATGCCACCGAATCAAGCCAGAACTCACACTTGGAGAATTTAGCATAAAGCTTCTTTTCCCTCAAAGTGTGGAGTACATCCTGATATGCTGCTCATGCTCCTTCTGGATGTATGAGTGCACCAATATAACATCAATGAATACCATGACATAAGAATCAAGATATGGATGGAATACATTGTTTATCAAATGCATAAAGGTTATTGGGGCATTGGTCAGCCCAAAAGACATCACAAGAAACTCGTAGTGACCATAGAGGGTCCTGAATGCCATCTTTAGAATATCATAATTCTGAATCTTCAACTGGTGATACCCCGACCTTAAATCAATCTTAGAGAACACTTTGCACCATGAAGCTGGTCAAATAAGTCAGCAATGCACGGTAATGGGTACTTGTTCTTAATTGTAACTATGTTCAACTGCTTGTAATCAATGCACATCTACATAGTACCATACCTTTTCTTCACAAATAGAACCGACATACCCCAAAGAGATACACTGGGTTGATGAAGCCCTTATTAAGAAACTTTTGAAGCTGTTCCTTTAGCTCTTTCAATTTTGTTGGTGCTATACGATACGGAGGGATAGAGATGGGCTAAGTGCCCAGCACCAGATCAATACCAAAATCAATATCCCTGTCGGGTGGCATGCCCGACAGGTTTGCAGGAAACACATCTGGAAAGTCTCTCACTATCGGAACAGACTCAATGGTAGGAGTGTCAGCACTAACATTCCTCACAAAGGACAAATATTCCAGACATCCCTTCCCAACCATCCGTTGGTCCTTCAAATACGAAATCACTCTATTGGGAACATAATCCAGAGAACCTCTCCACTCATTCCTAGGTAATCTCGACATCGCAAATGTCACGGTCTTAGCGTGATAATCCAAAATAGTGTGACTTGGTGACAACCAATCCATGCATAAAAGCATGTTGAAATCAACCATGCTAAGCAGTAAAAGATCAACTTTTGTCTCTAGTCCCTCGATAGACACTACACACAACCGATACACACGGTCCACAATAATAGAATCACCCATCAGTGTAGATACATGAACAAGCATAACTAAAGAATCACGGGGCATATCCAAATAATGAGCAAAGTATGATGGCACATATAAATAAGTGAAACTAGGATCAAATAATACCGAAGCGTCCCTGTGTCATACTAAAACAATACATGTGATCATGACATCGGAAGCAACTGGCTCTGGTCTGGATGGAAATGTGTAGCAACGGGCCTGACCACCACCTGATTAACCTCCCCTCTCTAGGGCGGTCTCGAGCTGATTGGGCCCCACCCTGAGCTGGTTGTGTGGGTAATGTAGCTGTTGGTGCTGAAATCATAGGCTGGGAGCTCTGCTGTGGAACCTACTCAATAGTTTGGGGAAATCCCTCTTGAGATGACTCAAGGCTCCGTACTCATAACAACCCCTCCTTATAGGCTACTGACCCTGATAGCCCAAAGAACTACATGTGGAGACCTGCGTAGATGAAACATGGTAATAACTCTGTGCCGGCAATGCAATGAATGATGACTGAGCTGGGTGTGCACTCTAGGAACTGTGACTAACTGAGGAACCACGAGGAACATGGTGAGATTTCTAAACGGGTCTAGAAGAATGACCCCTGTTGTAATGGGACTGGCCTCCAGATTAGACACTACTGAAACCACCTGAACTACGAGGCCTCTTGGCCTCTCGCTCCTCACGTTCCTGCCTGAGAACTAACTCTAAGCGTCTAGCAATATCAACCATATCGTCAAACCTCGCACCCGTCGCAACCTCTCGAGACATAATGAAGGGTAATACATAGTTGAGGCCATTAATGAACCTCTTAATCTTCTCCCTCTTAGTGGGAACCAACCATACCGCGTGGTGATCTAACTCTAAAAACCTTATCTTATACTGAGTCACGGTCATACCCTCCTAGCGTAGCTGCTTAAACTGTCTACGTAACGCCTCACTGCGAGTCTGTGGGAGAAACTTCTCTAAGAAGAGAACTGAGAACTCATGCCATGTGAGTGGCACTGCATCGGCTGGCCTACTCAACTCATAAGACTGCCACTATCGGTAAGCTACCCCTGTCAGCTAAAAAGTAGTAAATAAAATCCCACTAGTGTCCTAAATACCCGTTATGCGAAGAATCTGCTGACACCGATTTATAAAATCCTGAGCATCCTCCGAATCTGCTCCACTGAACTCTGGAGGCTTAGGCCTCCCAAACCGCTCCAGTATCTTCTGCTCCTCATCACTTATATGGGGACCAACCTCGGCCCTAGCGGCAGCAACCGGCTAAACTGGCAATACACCCGATGTATGGAGTCCTTGAGCCAGCTGCTCTGGAGTACGGGCGACAGGAGTCAGGGCACCTCCCCTGGCCTGTAAAGTGGCTGGTGCAGCTAGAACTAAAACTGCATGAGCCAGGCTCGTGCATACAATCAAAATCTGGGCTAAGGCCTCATGAAGGCTAGGAATCACAATGGGCACTACTAGTGCCTGAACTGGTCCCACCAGCTCAACCACATATGGTACTTGCTCCTGAGCTGGAGCAACTGGTGGCTCCACAAGTGGCGCTCTAGCTACAGTACAAGTCACACCTCAGCCTCTACCGCAGCCCCGGCCTCTCGCGGCCCTAACTGGTGGTACTGGTGGCCGTTCGCCTGATTCGGTCACACATGTCCTTGCCATCTGTAAGCGTATAGATTAGTCAAGTTTTAAGCTTTGGAAAAACAAGTGCATATGACAAGAATGCAAGAAAGTGGAGTTTCCTAACAGTTTGGTAGCCTCTTGAAGATAAGTACAGATGTCTCCGTACCGATCCGCAAGACTCTACTAAACTTACTTACGACTCATAATACCTATGAACCTAGGGCTCTAATACTAACTTGTCACGATCCAAAATATCAACCCATCATGATGGCGCCTAATACACCGGCTAGGCAAGCCAAAACATAACAATAAAGAACCAGAAAAACATAAATTATAGAAATAACATAAGTCTGAAACCTCAATGTAACAAAATATTGCCAATACAAGGTAAACCCCCCAGAAACTGATATATACGGAGTCATGAGCTCTACAATGGAACACAAGTATGAAAACTAAAAAGCAATTCTGAAAACTAAAAAGCAATAATGTCTGAACTGGAACAACAATATATAAGAAAAGACAAGTCAAAACTACGGCCAAGGATGCAGCTCTACCTTGCCTCTCGAAGATAGTCCAACAAGAAACCTATTGATGATAATTTATCCCCACACCTGGATCTGCACAATTAAGTGCAGAGTATAGTATGAGTACAACCAATTCAATATACTCAATAAGTATCGTAACTAACCTCGACGAGCTAAAAGAAGCAAGAATTATAAATGATACCTACTATAACCTGTACAGTTTCATAATTCAACAAGTACAAAATAGAATGTGATCATGTATAAGGTACTGCAAGGACTATTTGTATGTGTGTGTACAATTTCTTAAAAATCCCCGTTCAGTCACTAGTACACGATATATAAGATGTTATGCAGATAAATCAGATAATAAACCATGGAAATTGCAAGTAAAGATGAAATGCAATTCCAAACAACACTAGCCAGACTTTCTTTAACTTTTCCATATCCGTACCAAACCACTGATCAATTTTCCTCAATAGCTGCGTATACACCATCAAGAGAGAAATATGAGAGGGCGACCCTAGGGGGATGGATCCATATCCACACGCAAGAATGGCCAATTGAATGTGCTACTAGCCCGGTGGAGTCATAGGCTCAATATCATAATCCGCCCGACGTGGTCACAAGCTCAATATAACAGATCCGCCCGACGTGGTCACATGCTATATCACAATCCTCCCGACATAGTCACAGTCATAACAACACAATCCTCCTGGCGTGGTCGCAGGTTATATCATGTATATTATGAATGAATATCAAATTTCATGCTTCTGGATTGGTATAATGACATGCTAAAGTGTAGGCAGGTGCAAAGTGTGGTATCATAGCTCAGATCGGCAATTTCATCACAAAAATAACAATTATCAAGTTCGTTGAGGGAATTAGCCTCTATGTAACCTCAAACATGGCTCAAATAGTTCACGATAATGTTTACAAATATGAGAGAACATCATACCTTAAAGATTAATAGTCAATTCTAGGCATATCATACCCTAAGCACTGCCCCTAGCATGGATAAATATCACAATTTTCGTACACGGGCTCAAACTCCACACATATGCGCACCCATATCACATAGCTATCAGAAATAGTTCAGGAAACTAGTGCCTCAACCAAGTTTAGATAAGATACTTACCTCAAGCAAGCCAAATTACTCCTCTAACAAGCCCTTCCCGCGTGTATCAACCATCGTAAGGCTCGAATATATCCAAAATAATGCAATAGTATCAACAAAAGTCATAGGAAGTGATTCAAAAAGATAAAGCTAAGATCTTTAACTCAAGCCAAAAAGTCAACCCAGAAAGTCAAATTCGGGCCCATACCTCGAAACCCGACAAAATTCACAAATTCCGAACACTCATTCAATTACGAGTTCAAACACGCCAAAATCATCCAATTCCAACCACAAATCGACCCTCAAATCATCCAATTTCACTCTCCAATGACATAGTCCAAAATCCTCAAATTCTAACTTAGATTCATGAAATTTAGGCATAATAAGATATGGGTATTCTATATTTATGGACAAAAATGATTAAAAGTCACTCATCTCTTCAATCTAGGTGGAAAACTCTCTAAAGAAATTGCCCTAGTCCGAACTCCAAAAAAGAGAAAAACCACTAAACCTTTCGATTTTAAACACTGCCCAGCGATTCTCGCTTCTGCGACCCTCAGAGTCACACCTGCAGATTCACCATCGCAGGTGCGAAAACTCATTAACTTCCGAACCTAGCGCACCTACTGTCAAAATTACGCACCCGCGGGACTGCTTCTACGGCCTCTCGTAACCACAAGTGAATAGAATAATAAATAAATAGGGGCACTGGGCTACAATACAAAAAATGACTGGACGGGTCGTTACACATAGGATACACCACTCCCTAGTCTCATTGCTAGTATAGGGTACACCATCCCCTAACTGCATTTTCCTTAATTTAAGATGCACCAATCCTTAGTTGAAGCATCATTCTGATAATAAAGGTACACCATCCCCAAAGAATCATGATTTTCCCAGGGTATACCATTCCTTACATTTCATTGCTTTCAATAAAAGAAGTAGTTTTGAATTTTTCCAATAACTCACAAAATTTTCCTAGTGAAAACTTGGGCAGAAAATTTTGTTTGTTTGTTTGTCTTGGTAAGCAGGTCTTACCTCAAGGCAAAGGGTTCAAGATGATCGAAGGAAGAATTCTTAATCCAGAATAAAGAAAATAGATCAATTCAAGATGCAAAAGCAGATAGAAAAGGACATTGGACTGCTCAAGACATGACTGAAGTCACAAACATCACATCCTCTATTTTGATCAAAGAAAACTCCATGAAGGAGTGAACTAGCACCTACAGCTAAGGGTCATCAAGGTTCAAATCGAAGTCTACATGAAGAACTAGTCAAGACTCAAGACCAAGCTTCAGAAAACATATAGATAGGAATCTTGTAACTCGTAGACGTTAGGCATGTTTAGTTTCCTTTAATTTTAATTTTGGTGTAATAAGGAGTTCAGCAAGTAGTAACAGTAGCAACAACAGTGAAATCATAGCTCTTTTGTAGTCCCAGCTACCAAAACTTCCACAACTATACTAACTTGATTCCTTTATAGCCAAGGACATATAGGCAGCCTTGGAAGTAAGGTTCGGTGAAACCTTTTTACAACGCTTCCACATGGAGTATTAAATGGGCAAAAATTAATCGCAATTACTCACTTTATCTTTGCCCAAAAACTCTTCATGTTCTTGTTACGCCCTAAAATCGAGGAGCGCGACTGGTGCTCAACCGAGTGAACCCGGCTAAGCAAGCCTATTAGATTTCCTTCTACCCAAACTTATCCATGAATAAAGAAGAGATGTACTCCATTAATCAAACATTAAAAAGATTTCATTAGCAACTCCCATTTCATTTCCGTTAGTAGCTTCATTCATAATTTTCAAGTTTATAGATATAATGAAAAACATGTTTGCCAAAAATACCAACACATCTAGTTCAATTTCCAACATCATACACCACCCACAACCTATCTACGAAGCCTCTAAGTACGATAGAAGAATAGTATGGAAGTGTCGGCAACAAGGCCCCGGCTATACCTTAAAACACAATATATACTCAAATGACATCAGGCCCCGAAATAGAATAGGGCTCACCAAAACCTTCTGAATAGAGAGTGACTGCTAACGAGGACCAAAGTTGTCCGCTGATGAACCACCCATATCCATTGAAGATGCAGCGCCCCCGGCAAAAAGGGACGTTAGTACATATGGAATAGTACTAGTATGTAAAGCTAACTGTCCACTTTCAAAATAGAATGCCAATATAAGAAAGGAAAAATCATGAAAACAATAATCAACAATCAATGATATTCAAATGCCAAGTAAAAACAGAATAATTTCCAAAATATGAAGATAACACTGTGAAGTGATAATCAAAATATGATGATAATATTATTTTTGGTTGGGAGATCTTTAGCACTGATATACCACTGTTCACAATATCACCAGTCACAATACCAATACCACTGTACTTTTAGAACGGATTCCGATCACGACCCGATCGGCTAGGCCATGTCATCCGAGACATCAACCACAATCACAATTTTAATTATAATTTCCAGCACAATCACCACTATGTGTGCGTCATGGTGTCCGATCACGACCCGATCGGCTAGGCCATCTCACCACAATTTCGTGTGGATCGACATCGTCTTTTTCTATCAATCATCTCATCCCAAATAAGGGGAATAATTTTATCACATCAATCTCATCCCAAATAAGGGGAATAATTTTATCACATCAATCTCATCCCAAATAAGAGAAATAATTACAATCCACTCCTACACCAGCACGTGTAGTTTCGGGGTTAGGTTATTTCAACCTACCCTTCCTCGGTGTCTATCGATACTCCCAAAAATATTTTTGATTTGCTTACAAAGGAAACAACAATACAAATGCATTTACCTCATAACCTTTCATACTGTATATAGCCTCATTGGCACTTTCAACATCATTATTTCATTGGTTCTCTTGGCCATACATATGATTCTTCATTAATGGCACAATGGCCGTATTTCGTATTCCACGCTTTCACTTTCCTTTAATGGATCATCATCATAAATATCAACAAATAGAATATTCAGAAAATCACAACTTTAGGTTCATTAGTAATGAAGACTTTAAACATAATGGATTTCTTTCCAAGAAATAGAGTAAAATTATTGGCAATCGATGCGCAAGTTAAAATCATAAACAAGTAACACACCATTTATTCTTGAAATACTTTTCCCCAAAAAGGGCAATACCCAATTCCAACTCACGAATATATAAGAACGCAAAACACATCGAAATTACTTACAAAGTATAGCATTAGTTAAAACTCCCACATATGGGCATCACTTGAGTTAATAAGCTTTTAGAAAATTCTATTTTCAAAGTCAATTTTGGAATAGTTGAATCAAAGATCATTTCATAATCTTTCTCACATCATTTCATTCCATTGGCACCATTGGCCACAAGTATTACTTTCACTCTTGGCACGTTGGCCACACTTTATATCTTCAACTCACTTCTTTCACATTCGAGCATCTTTATAGATTATCAAAAACAAGGCATTTCCAATCAAGACTTTAGGTACACATATGAGAAATTAAGAGTCTTAAGCATATCGAGATTTTCTCACACAATTTGGCATACTAGCTTTCATTTGGAACACGACTCAAAGCCATAACGTTTTAATACACAATCCGTACTTTGAACATATATCTTTCGACATAAGGCTCATTCGGAATAATCAAGCTTATAAGGAATAACTCGGAACATAGGAATTAGGACCTTGAGCTGACCATGCTTGAAGCTTACGGGAACATCATGAAATTCAATTCTAAGAGAGTAGTTTAGCCAACATACCTCGATTTGAGATTTTCTTAAATTACTACAATATTTCAAAAATCCTAGAAATCCCATTCTCAACCTTCAAGCTCCGAAAATACTACAATGCTCCAATTGATTAAAATGTCCAAATATCACCCACAATTGAATACCTACCATTAATATCCCAACTACATCAAAATATATACGAAAAGATTCATAAATATCCATTTAGGCTTCACAATTCGGCAACAAGCCTTCAACTATCCCAAATTATTCAATAGGTTCATCCATTAGCCTATTCAATTTAATTCTTATCATTTAATACTCATCTGGAGTCATTAATAATACCATGTTAGTTACCCAATATCATTAAGTCACTATTCATTACCTTCTCTAACAAAACTCTAGGTTCAAGAACATCCATTTCAAAAACTAGTATTGTATCTTATCCATATGGTGATTTCCAATTAAATTCGTTCATCAATTAAGTTATCAAGTCTATTGGAATCATTAGAAACTCAAGACATATGTATTTATATTAATTCATCACTATTTATCTTCACCTTTACCCAAAAATGACATTCTCAAAACCCACCCTTAGGGTTCATACAATATCCCATTATAACTTCAAATAAAACTCATAAACATACTACCCATACTCCAATATGACATATATATGAATCTCAAGTGAAGGGATTACCTCTTGGTGGAAGAATCTCACTTTTCCTCATTTTGGTGTTCTTAAAGATTCAACCAATTTCCTATGGATTTGATCCATAATAATGTTAGTGTTATCACTAAATGATGTTATATAATCATCCTTGTCCCAAAAAACCTTGCATTGAAGTGTATCCATGGTGGAAGAGCTCCTCCTTCTCTCTAGAAATCCATTTCAAGATGAAGAACTAACACATTCTCTCTCTAAACTCACGTTTTCAGCTCCTTAAAATGACCCTTGAAGTTGCGTAGCCTCCTGAGTAGGCTACGCACAAAGGCTATGCAGGGTGGACTTCCATTCCCCTTCAGTTGGAAGTTGCTGGATTTGCCTATGCAATGGTGCGTAGGCTACGCTACTATGGTGCGTAGGCTACGCAAGACTCGCGTAGCTGTTCTGTCACCCGTTAGTAAAAAGGTCATAACTTCTTGTAGAAATCTCCGAATGACAAACGGTTTGAAGCATTAGAAACTAGACACATAGAACTTCATATCCTGAGAGTAACTCATTTGAAGTTAGGTCTTGTGCGAACTCACTTGAAACTTTACCCCATCGTATAATTTCCAACTTGACTTAGCCTTAGGGCTCTTCTTAGACTATAAACCATCCTTAATACACCTCATACATATATTATCATGATCAATTGATATCATTCATATTAATAGTCTTGTTCATACCCGAATTTATATAATTAGTACCTGCCAATCTTCTTAATGGTCTTAAAATACTTCGAAATTTTTTGGGGTGTTGCAATTCTCCAGCAAAGAGGGGCAGCTGTGAGCACGTATTTTTCACCTTCATTAACATTACTCCTAAAAATTCTAAAAATAGTCTTTTAATTGTTCTTGATTGTTATAGATTTTTGGGGGGTTTTCTCTATTTATTGTTTGCATTTTGTTGCATTTTAACATAATTAGGAATATCTTAAATCATAAAATATCAAAAAGAATTATTTTAGTTTTCATTTCATTGCATTCTAAGATCATAATTGTATTTTTAGGATTTAATCACATAGAAAATGCATTGCTAAAATACAAAACTCACAAAAATACACTGGTCATTTTTCTTTGCATTTATAGTTTAATTAATCAATTAAGTTTAATTTGATAATTCATAAAATTAACTAATTATTAGATAAAATAGGTATGTGGGTTAATTTTGCAAAATAGTTTTAATTTAGATTTTTTATATAAATAAATGGTTAGTTTTGAAAATTAAACAAACAAAGAAAGAAAGACATATGCTGAACTGGACCAACGTCCAATGACCCATTTGGTTTCAACAATTGATCGGCCCTCACCCTATTACCCGGTCCATACCTTTGACCACTAAGGCGGCCAAACGGCGTAGTATCATGCCTAAACTACACCGTTTTCATGTTCAACCCCTTTTGATAAAATAAAGTTCAAAGATTGAATTTTTATCTCCTAAAACCCCACTCCCAATTCCCTCTTCCCGAATTAAGAATCGAAGGCGGCCAAAAATTGTCTCCGCCGCCCTTTCGTTTTCAACCACCATCCACCGCTCCTTTGACCGTCGTTGATCGCCACCGAAAATTGCCTGACAGCGGCGGACCACCAGCAAACATCACCAAATTATCACCAGACGGTCTCCGTCCCTTCCTCATCCCTAATCCGCCATTATACTTCCCAATAACTCTCCCAAACTTCACGGTTAGTAGATCTAAGAATCTACTAAACCCTAAAACTTTCCTTTTTCATTCCTTTTCCAATCCCGACCTTCTAGACCTTAAAACCTATATCAATCGACTGCTCTTGATGAGAGCTATCGATTGATGTGGGTATTGATTCACTTCACAGCCACCGGAGGCAGGTCAAACATCCGTTGACCGGACAGAACTACACTCAAATTCCCTTTATTTCCTTGATTCAGCGAGTAACAAGCATAGTTACATATAGCACTGGCCTACAAGGAAAAATCCTGGCTAGGGCTCATGTAACAATTCTGGTAGCTTGCCTAAATTTGTCCTACCCCACCCTCTCATATTTCTTACTCTCGTTTGACTATCACGAGTCCTTACTTCAACTAGATCCATCAGGGTTTACTAACTCAAGACGGGTATGTTGTAGTAAGGACCTATAATGGTCAAACAACTCCGTTGGTTTCAATTCTTCTTTCATGAGTCCGGCCCCAAAGGTATATTACTTCTTTTCCATTGTCTTTATGTATTTTTGCATGTTGTAGTGGTTGTCTTTAAATTGCATAATCGTTAGTTGTTTCTTGTTTGCTTGAATTAAGTTGATTCATGCCTAATTGCTTAGCATGTGTTAAACTTTGTTTAGGTAATCATTATTTTAGATATTTGGTTGCATGGTTAGTTTACTGAGCTTCTAGTGTGGGTTCACAAGAAATTACAGGAATTGATTGTTAATTTAGGCATGTTTTGCCTTGTGTTATTGATGATGAGCTTATGGTAGTAGAACATGAAGCCTAGACATGTTAAGTTGGCCCGTTTCAAATCTTAAGCCCACTTTGAATTTACTTTAAGTAAAAGATGAAGAGCTGAAATAAGAAAGCAAGTAAAAGAAGAGAGTTAAAAAATAGAGGTAAAGAGGTGTAAAATAACAGGGGTCTAAACGGTAGTTGAGGGAATAGAATTAGGGAATCTTAATGTTAACTGCTAGGAAACTTCTAGGGAAGAGCCTAGAGGGACTATGTAGCAAATCAAAAAAGGAAAAGAGGTTGAGTATAAGGGGGTTTCAGGAGTAAAATAGAAGAGAAGGGAGGGGTAAAAAGAAAGAAGAGAGGTAAGAGGAGCCATAAGCATTAATCTATAAAGAGGAGTTTTACTCCTTAATTTTTTATTCATTCGGAGCTGCTAAAAACCACCAACTGATATCTAAATCAAAAGAAAACTGAAATATCGAGATCTTTGGGGAAATTTCACTAAAGAAAAGAAGAAAAACATGTGTTTGAATTTCAATTGATTTAAATACATTTCGTCATCAATCTATGGGCCTTTTAAGAGCTATTTTGGATATGAAATTGTTGTTGTTGTACTCAGATTGTAGCTGAGATCCATCCTTTCATTTCCATATATTTATTTGGTTAATTTCTTTGATTTCTCACTGATTTTAGGTACGTCATGTACTCTAAAATTATTTCAGTTGAAATGATGAATGAAGTTAAATTATTTTGACGTTCTATTTTACGCTTGTTCAATTACTGCTTTTAGTATCTGTAAGATCTTTTAGAGATAGTGTTCTTATGTGATCAACATGTTTAAGTCATTCCACTTAACCTATTACTAATTTTGGGCTCGATTGAATCTGTTTCTAGTATGTAATGGCTCAAATATTCTTATCTGCCAATTTGATGGTGTTTGGGATGCTTGAGCATGTATACGGGATCACCAATTGGTCGAATTTACTCTATGGGAATAACAAAAATAATAGTATTGACTCATGAGATTCTGTAGTTGTACTATTAAAAAGAAGAGTAGTATGTTTATTTCAGAATTTTGTAGGTTAGGATTGGCTGTAATTTACTTGGTTGTTTGATGTAATAGGCTCATTTGAGTTAAAAATTCAAGTTTCCTCTTGTTTAATGTTTTGAATTGTTAAATATGGATAAATTTGTAATATTAGTAGAATAATTGATTTTGCAATTCAGTACTGCAGTCTGTAGATTTTCGCCATGCTTTGTTGTGCCTGGTAGCAAAATAGACTCATTATTGTGGACCAATGATAAATAGGATATTGGGCTCCTTTAGTGAAAGCCATATGAGTCCTGGTCAATTTGAACCTTCCAGGCCCACTCTTAGCTAAGATAGGGTAGGAGCCCAATGGACTCTGCACCATTTGCTCTTTTCCCAACTATAACGACCTGGTCGGTCGTTTTGAGTATTTTAGTCCTATTTTCCCTATTTGATATTTTACATATGTGTGTTTGTGGTTACGTGACTTGCCGCGGTGGTTGGTTTAGTTTCAGAAAAGTTTTAGAGTGCATTGGAAACTTAATCCCAAGGTTGGAAGCTTAAGTTATAAGAGTTGACCAAAGTTTTTCTTTCATGTAGACGACTCCAGAATAGAGTTTTGATGGTCCCAAGAGCTTTGTATAGTGATTTTGGATTTAGGCGTATGTCCGAATTTGGATTTGGGGGTTCCTAGGTTGTTTTGGCTCAAATTAGTGAAAGTTGGAAAGTTAAAGCTTTGGAAGGTTGATAGGTTTGACCGAGAGTTGACTTTGTGGATATTAGATTCAGATTTTGGATCCGAGAGTTGGAACAGGTCTGTTGCATCATTTGGGACTTGCAAATAAAATTTTAGGTCATTCTGAGTTGTTTAGGCTTGTTCGGCGTAAGTTTTGAATTTAGAAAGTTGGATTAGTTCCTTAGGCTTTAATTGAGGTACGATTCATGGTTTTGATGTTGTTTTGTGTGATTTGCGGCCTTGAGTAAGTCCGGGTGATGTTTTGGAATTAGTTAGTGTGATTGGACGGGGTTCCGGGATCCTCGGGTGTGTTTCAGACCATTTCTCAATGTTTTGGAACTGTTGATTCTCAATTCTAGTTTCCTTCTTCGCGATCGCGACAGGGAAGTCGCATTCCCGTAGGGTATTTCTGATGGAAGGCGAGTTTTTCTTCACGTTTGTGAAGGAGTGATCGCATTCACAAAGCTTGGGGAGGCAGTGGCCTTCGCGGTCGTGTTACGGAGATCACGTTTGCGTAGAAGGGGAGGCTAGTTGGGGGCGTCAGGCTTTTATCCTTCGCGATGGGGAGGAGGACCGCATTCGCATAGGCTTAGGAGTGTTGTGCATCGCGTTCGCAACCAAGGTCTCGCGTTCATGTAGGGTTATTCAGAGGCAATGCTTGGATGTGCTTCGGGATCGCGAAGCTGGTTCCATGATCCCGAAGGATACACCTGGGCAAACCATAAGTACTCTATTTTTGAGGGTTTTAGTCATTTTAACATATTTTAAGTTGTAGAGCTCGAATTTGGGAGATGTTGGAGGGGGTTTTCATGATTTGGATTTGGGTAAGTGTTTTTGACTCGGATTTGTTCATTATTCATGATTCCAATCGTGACTTTAGCAGTTAATTGGTGAATTAAAGTGAAGAAATTGAGGATTTTAGTAAAAGAAATTCTAAAGTATAAATTGATGATTTGAGGGTCGATTTGAGGTTGAATTTGAATGAAACACATATATTTGGACTCGTATCGGAATGGATGTTCGGAATTTATGAGTTCGGTTGGGTTCCGGGGTGCCGTCCTGGGGTTGATTTTTTGGGGTGACTTTTTTTATTTTGGCTAAAGATCTTAGATTTATCATTTTGAATCGTTTCCTATGGCTTTTATTGATGATATTAAGTTAATTTTGGCTAGATTCGAGCCGGCCGGAGGTGGCTTCATGCGGGAAGGACTTATTAGAGGATTGATTTGGCTTGCTTGAGGTAAGTATCTTATCTAAACTTGGTTGAGGCACTTGATGCCCGAGTTATTTGCGATAGCTACGTGTTATAGGTAGCGCACATGTGTGGGGTTAAGCCCATGTGCGTGCATCGGGTATTATTCATGCTCGGGGTAGTGCTTAGGCTATGAAATGCCTTGACTTGGTTGCTAAGCTTCATGATGTGATGTTTCTCCTATTTGTACCCCTTCTGTTGGCTATCTGTACCGTGTTTGAGGTTACATAGAGATTAATCTTCTAATCGAGCCGGATAATTGCTATTTTTGTGATGTAACTGCCTGATTTGAGCTGTGATAGCACACTTTGCCCATGCATACACTTTAGTATGTTACTTATACCAGTCCAGGAGTATGAAACTTGAAGTTCATTGATCATGTACATGTATTCTTGTATATATTCCTTCTGTGTGATATGGTTTGGACTGGTGGCCCATGACCACACCAAGCAGATAGTGATATTGAGCATGTGACCATGCTGGGCGGATTTTGATATTGAGCTTGTGACCACGCCGATCGGATTGTGATATTGGCACATGAGTTATCCGTACGGTTGATATTATTAGCACGTCAGTTGTCCGTGTAGCACATGAACTGCCCGTTTGGATCCGAGATATTCATATTATTGGAACGTCAGTTGTCCGTGTAGCACGTGAATTGTCCGTGCAATTGATATTATTAGCCCGTGAGTTGTCCATGGAACATGTGAGTTGTCCGTACAGCGTGTGGATATGGATCCATCCCCCTAGGGTCACCCTCTCATGTTCTTTCTTGATGGTGTACACGCAGTTTGAAGAAACTGATCAGCGGTTTGGTACGGTTATGGACATTCTGAGGAAACGCTGGCCAGTGTTTATTGCATTTCATCTTTACTTGCAATTTTCTTAGTTGTCTACTTGATTTAATTGCATATCTTTTTTATATGTTGGACTGTGGACTAAGCAAAGTGCTCTAAGTAATTTGGATGCACCAAGGTGGTTCTTTCTCTGATTATGACTTGATCATGTTATTGTTCTGTACTTGTTGGATTTATGAACTGTACAGGTTATAGCGAGTATCATTTATAATTCTTGCTTCTGCTTGCTCGCCGAAGTTAGTTATGATACTTGCTGAGTACATGGAGTTTATTGTACTCATATTACACTTTACACTTAATTGTGCATATCCAAGTATTGGGCCGAGCCACCAGTAGCGGAGATTTGCTTGCTGAGTTATCTGAGAGACGAGGTAGAGCTGCATTTCGACCGTAGTCTTGGCATCTCTTTTAATTTTGTAATATTGTCCCTTATTCAGATAGTATTTTTATTGGCATTTCAAACTTGTATTTCCATTTTAGAGCTCATGACTCTATATTTTGGGGGAATTGTTTTGTATCGACGTTGTTGTTTATGTTAACTAACCTTAGACTTGTACTATTTCTATTAATTCAGTATTTATATTTTATTTTTGTTATGTTTGGCTTGCCTAGCAAGTGAGTTAGGCATCATCACGACCAGTTAGTGATTTTGGGATCGTGACATCAACAATTTAAGGTCCAATGGGATCTGTTGCTGGCGTATGAGGTACCAACCTTAGAGATATATGTTATATGAGTTTGGGCTTCCAACTGAGCCCAGTTTTATTTCTATGAATATCTGAGTCCAGAATTTTAAATATATCAAATAAAGCCTCCTTCCCTTCTTACGATTTATCGTCTTATCAAACCTTAGATTATTTCTAAAACGGCGCTCTTTGCACAGATTTAATATCCCTTGTCAACTCAAGCCATTCACAGACCATAATTCACGTAAACCAACAAGTTAGGTACTTAGTCCCACTTATCAAGCTATACATGTACTCAAAACAAATTCCATAAATTTTGGACTTTCACATTTAATCTCAAACTTAGGACATTAATTAACATACGAATATTGTAGCTGCTCTTAGGTGCAATTAATAATATAATTATCACAGTTGTGGGTTCGGTTCCCGTGGCACAATTGTGATACTTAACTCCAAATTTAGGTGCACATTTATGCGACTTGACATCTCAACTTCAAATAATAATAACAAATATGTTGTAAATTGCGGGTACGTTTCACGTGGCATAGTTTGCAATATGTACCACACGATAAGGGTGCGACATCGCGATTTATTTCAAATAAATTACTTAAAATGCATAATTAAAAGCGGTTAAAAGGTAAAAATGCACATAAGTTTTAAAAACTTGTAATAATTCAGATAAAATAAGCTAAGTGTAATTTGTTAAGCGATCGTGCTAAGACCACAGAATCCAGGAGTGCCTCACAACTTCTCTCGGGTTAATAGAATTTCCTACCCGATCTTTTGTATTTCACAGACCATAATGTCACGACCCAATTCCCACCATAGGTCGCCGTTAGGAAAGCCAACGATGAACCATCAACTTAATTTTCCATTTTTACAATCTTAAAATCATGTGTTTCATAAGTAAATGAAGTTAAGCGAAGAAACCTTAGGGGCATACTTACATTCTTACTAATCCATAAAGTATACATGAAACATAAAACGAAGGAGACTCCGGGTGTTGCAGATCAGAGCATGGAGAGCAGCTCACCACTAAGTTTTCGGATAGTGTGCATGCGCACTCGAATGACCGTCTGAACTACCTGCACAATTACTGTAAAAGTGTAGTATGAGTACGTAAATCAATGCGTACCCAGTAAGTATCTAGGCTAACCTCGAAAAAGTAGTAATGAGGGGTCGACATCGACGCTTACTAGTGGTCCAATAAATAAAATGCATGAAACATAATAAGTAGCGATGAAGTACGAAACTGTAACTAACATGATCATTTAACATAATAATAATAATATAAAATCCTCAAATACCATGTGTTATCTCAAACTGATAAGGAACATCAAGTAAATGTCAAGTCTCAAGTCAAGAAGGAAACCTCATGTATATTCTGACTCCTAGTGATATTACACATAAATTATGCCGAGATCGTACGGCCAAATACCAAATAATAGTGTACACTTTCGAGGTCATACGACCCGATCCATAATGCTATTTCATAGCACTGCCGAGGCGTACGACCTGATCTACAAGAATAGAGGAACTTTTCGAACTACGGGTCACATAAATACAAAATAAGGATAAGAACATAAATAAAGCATGATTTTTACCGACAATCAAGTATCCCGCCAAAGCTCAAGGTAAAGAGGCTCGGCCTAACATTAATTCTAATCCAATCGCAATTATAAATTTAAGTAATAAAACTAACAAGTTTAGTTCAAATAATACAAATATTGCATGGTAAAGTCCTAAGTCTACCCGGACATAAACATGATTTTTAGCTACGCACGGACTATCCTCACCTCGTACGTATGTGGCACCCATAACAAATAGCACATAATAATTAGAACACCTAGGAGGATAGTTTTCCTCTTAAAAGATTAGGCAAGAGACTTACCTCGCTTCCAAGCCCTCTATTCGGCTCTCAAGACCTCACTAGTCGCTTCAAAACAACGTCAAGAAACTCGAAACTAATCAAAGGACGTATAAATAAATTAATATATGCTCAAAATTTCATAATTTAACTATTAGAGTAATTTTTCAATCCAACTCGAAAAGTCCATAAAAGTCAACCCCGGGTCCACGTGCCCGAATTCTAAAACATTTCGTAGATAATCGCTACCCATGACCTAACGAACTCAAATATATAATTTATACCAAATTCCATAATCAATTTCGTGGTCAAATTCTATTTTTACTAAACCCTGGGTTTTTCAATAAAATCCCATAATCCTACTAAATTCTATGTTAAAATCTACCCATAATCTATGTATTTAACTCATATAAGGTAGAAATCACTTACTGTATAATGCTTGATAAAAACCCCCCTCCAAGAAGCTTCAAAATCGGCCAAGCCAAATGAGAAATAGGAAAAATGAGCCTAAGTCCCGTTATTAAAATGTATTCTTCCGATGCATTCCTTCTTCACGATCGCGGAAGCCTCCTCGTGATCGCGAATGCAAAATTGCAATCACCCCAAAAATCCTCATCGCGGATGTGACCAGGGCTCCGTGATCGTGATGCCTAACCTGGACTACCTTTCACAAATACGGACGGCCCTTCACGAACGCGAAGGCCAAAGACCCGTCATGCCCCAGCCGGCCTACCTCTTCGGGAATGCGACACCCAGAACGTGATCGCATTGACCACTAACCCCAATGCTCTATGAACGCGATGACCAGACCGCGAAAGCAAAGCACAAAAATTACCCCAGCCCAAAATCCTTCATCGCGAACGCGTGATTCCTACCGCGCTCGCGAAGAACAAAACCAGCACCAGAAAATCTGTCAACTTCAACTTTGCTTCAGATGGTCCAAAACTCACTTGAACCACCCAAAACCCCATCCAATTGTACCAATAAGTCCATAAATATACTAAGGACCTTCTCGATGTCTCGGAACACGTAAAATAATATCGAAATCAAGAACACACCTCAAAACCAAATTAATCAACCTTTGAACTTCAAACTTCTTCTACTAGCTCCGAACGCGACGAATCATACTTAGACAACTCAGAATGACGCCAAATTTTATGCACAAGTCAGAAATCATCATACGAACCTATTTCAAGGCTCAGAATCTCAAACAAACATCGTAACACCAAAATCTACTTCAAATCAAACTTAGAAAATTCTAAAACCTTTAATACACCAACTTTCAACAATAAGCGCCAAAATGCTCCCAGCACCCGAAACTCAATACAAATATACGCCCAAGTACAAAATCATCATACGAACCTATTGAAACCTTCAAATCTCGGTTTCGAGATCATTTACTCAAAGTATTGACTCAAGTCAAACTTGGCCACCTTAGGCCATTATAATGGAACAAAGTGTTCCAGATTCAACCCGAACCCTCCCAAAACCAAACCGAATGTCCCCCCAATTCATAAAATAGTAAAAGAATATATAAAAAGTCTTAAATAGGGAAACAGGGATCTAGAAAGCAAAATGACCTGTCGGATTGTTACACATAAATAAAGTCAAAACTTTTCTTGAATTGGAATTCAAAATAAATGGTGACTTGGAATACCATAATAAATTATTTAAGTGGTGAATCTTTCAAAAATAAATAAAATCAATCCATTTTCAAATAATTTCACTTTAATTGTAAAAACTCTTTTTTTTCCGCAATCACCCGGAAAAGGGAGGTGTGACATATACCATAACATGTACACGTCCTGATGTGGATTATGTACTAGGATTGACTATCCGATATCTAGCTAATCCTGGTGAGAAATATTGAAAGGTGGTAAAGACTATTCTTAAGTACTTAAGAAGGATTAAAGACTAATTCTTTATCTATGGAGATTCTGAGCTGAAACTTAAAGGTTATACTGATGCATGTTTCTCTTCAGATAAAGATGATATAAAATCTATTTCTTGTTATGTATTAATATTAGTGGTGCAGTGAGTTGAAAAAGTTCCAAACAAGCTATAATAGTTGATTTAGTGACTGAAGCAGAATATGTACAAGCTAGTAAAGCTGTATGGATGAAAAAGTTTTTAACTGAACTTGGTGTAGTTCCTTCAATACAAGCTGCAGTTCCATTATTATGTGAAAATACTGGAGCCATTGCTCAAGCAAAGGAACCAAACTCACACCAAAAATCCAAATACGCTCTGCGAAGGTATCGCTTGATAAGAGAAATTATTGAACATGGAGACATCGAAATTCAAAAGGTTGATGGAAAGGAAAATATTGAAGACCTATTCACTAAAGCTCTTGGAGCAAAGGAGTTTGACAAGCACACGTGGAAATTGGGAATAAAGCACAAGAGCGATTGGCTCGAGTGCAAGTGGGAAATTGTTAGGGATCCCTAGATCCAACCTCATGTTCGATAATTTGAACATTTTTTTGCGAACGCTATTTGATATAAAATTATATTGCGTTTGTCATAGTTATTATTAATTGTTTGATTAATTTGATAAGATCCTTGATTAAATTTTGAGACTTGTCATCGTGATGGAGATCATGATAATGAGAGTAAGTTTCTTATGATTCAATCTAAAGTTGTTCTTGATCATAGGATTATTAATTTGGACATTAGTAATCCAGTTAGATCAATATCTATGTGATCATCTTTATGGGATAAGATTAGTTGATCTCATTAACTAAATCATATATATAGATGATGTATATAGAGATAAGATCATTGAACCGATTCATTGGAGAATTCCTAATGGCTAAAATTACCATAAACTGTCAATAGGATATTCTCTTGAAGAATGTGACGTAAGAGTTTCCTTTGACCTGGGATCGTCATAGTAATGTACAAGTTATTTATTGTGCTTTGATAACTATAGCCCTAGGGCTATAGTTAAAAAGATATCGGGCATGATCAAATACTTGTAGAATTAGTGATTGATCAAGATGAAACATACCAACTCTTGGTAATGAGTTTAAACTCCATGTTGTCATGAACTATAAACGACCAAATTAAGACCTTGGCCAAGACAATTGAATAAATGAAGAAGAAGGTTTCTTAGGACATTTAATGGTCGATTATATTTGACATAATCACATAGTTGGTCACTTATTGGGATTTGACAGTTGAACCATATCATAAGGTGACTCAAAGCTATATATACAGAAGAAAATGCAACTTTATTCTTCTATGGGTTCTTGAGAGTAAATTGTATACTTCATTTTATCTAGTTATTAAGGAGTGTTGCTAGACGCTACGCTTGATTAGTGTATTGATTGATTAATTCACTACCGATTTAGTATTGAACCTATGAGGTTGCACACTGACGAGTGTTCTGATCTTTGCCAAAGGATTAATTACTTTATTATTTGATAATTAAATTAGAGAAATTAATTCAAATAAATTAAATTATTAGTCTAAATAAAATATTATTATATTTTTTGCTAGCACAGATGGAGACTTATTAAGTGAAATCCAATTGGAATTTGGATTTACATGTAAAGTCCCTACGAGGACTTGCGGCAATGTATCCCATTAAGAATGGGATGCTAATTTTTCCATGAAATTCTATAAGGTTTATTTTTTGGAATAAACTTTTATCTCAAATAAATCATTACTTCAACTAAACAGGAAAAAGATTTATAGATGATGCTATATAAAGGGTGATGGAGGAAAGATGTCGGAATCTTAAGAAGAAAATTACTTTGTAAAAGTAAGAGTGTAATACAAAGCCAAGAGAGAAAATATTATTAACAAGAAAATTGTTTCTCCTGTTCTTTTTATTTTGAGTTGAAGTTTTTGGAGAAAACTTCATCACAAATTTTTCAATTTGTTTGTGGATTTCATTGATCAACGAGTTGATAGCAAGGATCAGTCTCGGTATGGATACGCATAGAATCTTCACACTATCGAAGAAATTTTTGAAATGAGACTCTGTTCACCAGATACATCTTATATTTGGTGTTTAACATGTAAATAAATTTTTAATCAGCCTAGAATTATTATTATCTTATGTTGCATGTTAGGAATACCTACGCAATCCTTTAGTGCAAGACTTAGGTATACATACAGAAAGTAATGAGACATCAAATATGTACAAATAATTAGTACTTTCGCAGGAACAACTTTGATTTAGATTTACTTATAAATATCCTTCACATGGGCTAATAGTAGGGGTGGGCATTCGGTATTTCGGTTTGGTATTTAAGAGTTTTGGTTCGGTATTCGGTTTATCAATTGTGTATACCAAATACCGTACCAAAGTATTTCGGTACGGTTCGGTATTTTTTATTTTGGTTCGGTACGGTTTCGGTTTAATACATATTCATGTGTCGTATTACCAAGTTCTAAGAGACTAAGCATTAAGCAAAAGGCAACAACACTAAATAATTAAATCCGTCATTCTGCCTAACAAAAGGTGTGTAAGTAAGGAAACACCACAACACTAAATAATCTGCCAACTGCCATTCTGCCTAATAAAAGGCAGCAAGACAGCAAGGCAGCAACACTAAATAATAAAATAAGCAAGCCAGAAACACTAAATAACAAAAGGCGTGTAAAAGCACATGATTATCACATTCACAGCAAGTACACACCTGATTATCACATTCCTAACAAGTACTTGAAAGGAAAAAGAAGTAAATAAATATCACAGCAAGCTAAGATAGTAAATCTATTCAAGTTTACACTAATAGTCTCAAATCAACTTAGTCTTAATTCTTAAATACGGATTTCAGGAAGACGCTCAAGACAACGCCTAATATGCTTTCTTAAATAATATGTGCCATCCCTCATTGGATGAACATCAGGAGCACGGGTCATGATTGCACTTGAACCTAAAAAAAAAGAAGATAAATCATAAGTTAGAATATTATTTTTTTGATGATAATAAAACAAAACTACAAAAGTTACCCCTCAAGTTACAAATTGCAACTATATATCAAACAATGCTAGTAGTGCTTCCATTATTTTCCATATCTAAAGATAATTCGACCAAATATGTCATATAAATAAACAAGTATGATATATTATTTTGAACTAAAATACACACAAAATATTAAAGCTTACCAAACTCGAGTTCCTCAAGATACTCCCAGTTTTCTTCAACACTAATAGGATTCTTCTCTTCTCTAAGCCAATCTTGAACACAAACAAGAGCTTGCACACATTTAGGAGTCAATGAAATCCTAAATGAATCAAGAATATGGCCACCGGTGCTAAACGCACATTCTGACGCCACACTAGAAATTGGAATGGCCAACACATCACGAGCCAACTCTGAAAGAATAGGAAATCTAGGAGCATGTATTTTCCACCAACTTAAAATATCAAATTCTTCACTAAAAGGCTCTTGTTCTTCACTAATGTATTTATCCAACTCCGATTTAGCACCCCCANAAATATATTTATCCAACTCCGATTTAGCACCCCCACTTCCATTGTCTTCCTTTTGTTTCTTCACGTGAAACTTCATCCTTATTAATGATGCAGTTAAAACACTCCCACTAGATGTATTAGATGTGTTATTAGATAAAGTAGAATTAGATGGAGATTGAGGACAAGATCCAGTTGAATACTTTTTTAGATACTCTTCAAAGAAAGAATTCATATAAGCATACACCTCAGCATTTATTTTCTTCCCTTTTTCCTCCCCAAAAAATTCTTTAAGTGCAAGGCTAACATATTCAAATTTATTACGTGGATCCAAGACGGAAGCAATAAAAATTATTTTATTCGTCTTTTCAGGCTCACCCCAATACTTCTTGAACTTTTCTTGCATCCGCTCAGCCATTTTTCTCAAATGCTCATCCTCACTAATTAAACACATTTTCAAATGACAATAAAGTTCAGATACATCCTCAAAATGAGAATTATAAGTGACATAACGTGAACCTGAAACTTTTTTGTTGAGCTCGTGAAATCTTGCAAGAAACGCTATCACATTCCTCACATTCACCCAATCATCAGATTCAAGAGGACTGCACTACTACTATCTTCACAAAGATGAGAACATAGATAAGCAGAAAATCTGTCATCAAAAAAATGAAACTTGTCAAAGGCCTTTTCAAAGTTTTGTGCCGTATCCAACATAAAATAGGTGGAATTTCACCTAGTAGGAACATCTAAACATAAAGTTTTGGTACATTCTACCTTTACATGTGCACAATACCGTTTAAACTTTAAGGTCCTTTCAGGCGAAGATCTCACATACCTCACAATATTTCTAAGACGTATGACAAAAGCATCAATTTCTTTCAAACCATCTTGCACAATTAGATTTAGTATATGAGCCATGCATCTCACATGAAGATGTTTACCACTCATCATATTAGTTTTCCACATATCTAATTTTTTAGACAATTCTTTGACTGTGACATCATTTGAAGAAGCATTGTCCACGGTAATAGTGAACACCTTGTCTAATTTCCATTCAAGCAAATAATTAGAAATAGCTTTAGCCATCTCTTCACCCTTATGACTAGTGATAGGGAAAAATTTTAGTATTCTTTTATGCAACTTCCAATCCCTATCAATGAAGTGGGCTGTCAAACACATATAATTTATTCTTTGCAATGAAGTCCATGTGTCTGTTGTAAGGTAAATTTTTGATTGTGCTTCTCTAAAAGACCTTCTTAGATTTTGCTTCAATTCACCGTAAACTTAATAACAATACCTTGTTATTGTTCTACGAGAAGGAAGACGAAATAATGGTTGAGTTATTCTCATAAATTTCATAAAGACTTCCTTTTCTACAAAGCTAAATGGTAGTTCATCAATAACTATCATCTCAATTAAGGCCCTCCTAACCACTTCTTGATCAAATTTCCAAAGCGATCCTCCATCATTTTGGCAAGATTAAAAATTTATCTTTGTTTGACTATTATCTTTATCAATGTAAGGTGGGTATTCTTTGCATCTAGCCAAATAATTTTTCAATCCTGTTGTTCCATTCCTAGATGTATTAGCAGCATAAGCTTGCTTACAATATCTACACTTTGCTTTACTTACCCCATTTATCTCAAATTTATCAAAATATTGCCAAACTTCGGATCGAGGTTGCATGGCTTTTCTTTTCTTAGAATCTTGAGTATCAATTGTGTTGGTGTTGCTATCTTCAGTAATAGGTAAACTTTCAGTTAAACCGGCATCACTTACTTTACTTTCATCCGCCATCTATACAAAATTAAAACAAATATAAACACAAATTGAAACTAGAGTTGAGTTTAGATAATCAAAGTCTAAAATAGAGGTTGAGAAGTATTTGACAAGGATATCTACGAGTTTCTGGGCTACTGTTTCCCTAACATAATTTTGTAATCTCACTAGAGATATATTTATGTGATTATCTTTCACTAGAAATACTAGTAATTGAGAGCAAGAAAAAAATAATATTATGCAAAGAGTGGAAACTAGAAGTGAGTCTTCATGTCAAAGTTAGTAACCTTCTATAAGACAATTAATGTAGACGTTCAGTTTTCTTTTTTCTTTTACAAATATAGAATTTGTAAGCTGATTTCATTATTATATCAAATGAAGATAATCAAAATAAAGTACGCCACCTAACAAGAAAATGCCTCTTTGCACGCCACCTAGTGAAAGATAATCACATAAATTCTTTTTGCTTGCCCACCCCTAGTTTCCACTCATTCAAATCTTATAGTTTAATAACTCTACTAAAAAACTAATCTCACTCTTTACATGTCACTGGAATTTTTAGGTTCAAAGTGAAACTTTTCAGAACTTGTTTATGAAAAGATTAGCCATTAAAAAAAATAAGTGGCAAAATAAAGAGTTTTCCTTATTCCAAGAACTACCAATTAATCTACCATAAATTATTATAAAAAACTGAAGATTGAAGAATAAAAAGTTATGAACCTTTTGAAGAGTTGAAGATTGAAGAATGAAGGTAAAAAATAAGGAAACCAGCAGTCACACTTGAGAGTCGTCGGCGCCGAGGTCGTGAAGTCGCCATGACGTCGTCTGACTCGTCTCTATCGCGCCGAGGTTCTCACTTTTCTGAGTTCTCTCTCACAGTCACAGCTCTTTGGCTAGGTTTTTGTTTCTCCCTTTCTAATTTCCTGTAGTGAAGTGAAACTAGGGAAAGACTAAAGAGGGTAAGAGTTGGGCCTTATTAGGTTGGGCTGGGCACTAGGGCAGTGTAGAGAATTAGAGATACAACATATTGGGTTGGGATGGGCAGTATAGGTCCAACATAAAATTCTTTAAAATTCGATATTTCGGTATACCGAAATTTCAAGATCCTAATACCGAGGACCGAACCGTTATACCGAAATACCNTACTAAAAAACTAATCTCACTCTTTACATGTCACTGGAATTTTTAGGTTCAAAGTGAAACTTTTCAGAACTTGTTTATGAAAAGATTAGCCATTAAAAAAAATAAGTGGCAAAATAAAGAGTTTTCCTTATTCCAAGAACTACCAATTAATCTACCATAAATTATTATAAAAAACTGAAGATTGAAGAATAAAAAGTTATGAACCTTTTGAAGAGTTGAAGATTGAAGAATGAAGGTAAAAAATAAGGAAACCAGCAGTCACACTTGAGAGTCGTCGGCGCCGAGGT
>AWOL01S0007045.1:108814-135534 GCA_000715115.1 Nicotiana otophora
GACGCCACACTAGAAATTGGAATGGCCAACACATCACGAGCCAACTCTGAAAGAATAGGAAATCTAGGAGCATGTATTTTCCACCAACTTAAAATATCAAATTCTTCACTAAAAGGCTCTTGTTCTTCACAAATATATTTATCCAACTCCGATTTAGCACCCCCACTTCCATTGTCTTCCTTTTGTTTCTTCACGTGAAACTTCATCCTTATTAATGATGCAGTTAAAACACTCCCACTAGATGTATTAGATGTGTTATTAGATAAAGTAGAATTAGATGGAGATTGAGGACAAGATCCAGTTGAATACTTTTTTAGATACTCTTCAAAGAAAGAATTCATATAAGCATACACCTCAGCATTTATTTTCTTCCCTTTTTCCTCCCCAAAAAATTCTTTAAGTGCAAGGCTAACATATTCAAATTTGTTACGTGGATCCAAGACGGAAGCAATAAAAATTATTTTATTCGTCTTTTCAGGCTCACCCCAATACTTCTTGAACTTTTCTTGCATCCGCTCAGCCATTTTTCTCAAATGCTCATCCTCACTAATTAAACACATTTTCAAATGACAATAAAGTTCAGATACATCCTCAAAATGAGAATTATAAGTGACATAACGTGAACCTGAAACTTTTTTGTTGAGCTCGTGAAATCTTGCAAGAAACGCTATCACATTCCTCACATTCACCCAATCATCAGATTCAAGAGGCCTGCACTACTACTATCTTCACAAAGATGAGAACATAGATAAGCAGAAAATCTGTCATCAAAAAAATGAAACTTGTCAAAGGCCTTTTCAAAGTTTTGTGCCGTATCCAACATAAAATAGGTGGAATTTCACCTAGTAGGAACATCTAAACATAAAGTTTTGGTACATTCTACCTTTACATGTGCACAATACCGTTTAAACTTTAAGGTCCTTTCAGGCGAAGATCTCACATACCTCACAATATTTCTAAGACGTATGACAAAAGCATCAATTTCTTTCAAACCATCTTGCACAATTAGATTTAGTATATGAGCCATGCATCTCACATGAAGATGTTTACCACTCATCATATTAGTTTTCCACATATCTAATTTTTTAGACAATTCTTTGACTGTGACATCATTTGAAGAAGCATTGTCCACGGTAATAGTGAACACCTTGTCTAATTTCCATTCAAGCAAATAATTAGAAATAGCTTTAGCCATCTCTTCACCCTTATGACTAGTGATAGGGAAAAATTTTAGTATTCTTTTATGCAACTTCCAATCCCTATCAATGAAGTGGGCTGTCAAACACATATAATTTATTCTTTGCAATGAAGTCCATGTGTCTGTTGTAAGGTAAATTTTTGATTGTGCTTCTCTAAAAGACCTTCTTAGATTTTGCTTCAATTCACCGTAAACTTAATAACAATACCTTGTTATTGTTCTACGAGAAGGAAGACGAAATAATGGTTGAGTTATTCTCATAAATTTCATAAAGACTTCCTTTTCTACAAAGCTAAATGGTAGTTCATCAATAACTATCATCTCAATTAAGGCCCTCCTAACCACTTCTTGATCAAATTTCCAAAGCGATCCTCCATCATTTTGGCAAGATTAAAAATTTATCTTTGTTTGACTATTATCTTTATCAATGTAAGGTGGGTATTCTTTGCATCTAGCCAAATAATTTTTCAATCCTGTTGTTCCATTCCTAGATGTATTAGCAGCATAAGCTTGCTTACAATATCTACACTTTGCTTTACTTACCCCATTTATCTCAAATTTATCAAAATATTGCCAAACTTCGGATCGAGGTTGCATGGCTTTTCTTTTCTTAGAATCTTGAGTATCAATTGTGTTGGTGTTGCTATCTTCAGTAATAGGTAAACTTTCAGTTAAACCGGCATCACTTACTTTACTTTCATCCGCCATCTATACAAAATTAAAACAAATATAAACACAAATTGAAACTAGAGTTGAGTTTAGATAATCAAAGTCTAAAATAGAGGTTGAGAAGTATTTGACAAGGATATCTACGAGTTTCTGGGCTACTGTTTCCCTAACATAATTTTGTAATCTCACTAGAGATATATTTATGTGATTATCTTTCACTAGAAATACTAGTAATTGAGAGCAAGAAAAAAATAATATTATGCAAAGAGTGGAAACTAGAAGTGAGTCTTCATGTCAAAGTTAGTAACCTTCTATAAGACAATTAATGTAGACGTTCAGTTTTCTTTTTTCTTTTACAAATATAGAATTTGTAAGCTGATTTCATTATTATATCAAATGAAGATAATCAAAATAAAGTACGCCACCTAACAAGAAAATGCCTCTTTGCACGCCACCTAGTGAAAGATAATCACATAAATTCTTTTTGCTTGCCCACCCCTAGTTTCCACTCATTCAAATCTTATAGTTTAATAACTCTACTAAAAAACTAATCTCACTCTTTACATGTCACTGGAATTTTTAGGTTCAAAGTGAAACTTTTCAGAACTTGTTTATGAAAAGATTAGCCATTAAAAAAAATAAGTGGCAAAATAAAGAGTTTTCCTTATTCCAAGAACTACCAATTAATCTACCATAAATTATTATAAAAAACTGAAGATTGAAGAATAAAAAGTTATGAACCTTTTGAAGAGTTGAAGATTGAAGAATGAAGGTAAAAAATAAGGAAACCAGCAGTCACACTTGAGAGTCGTCGGCGCCGAGGTCGTGAAGTCGCCATGACGTCGTCTGACTCGTCTCTATCGCGCCGAGGTTCTCACTTTTCTGAGTTCTCTCTCACAGTCACAGCTCTTTGGCTAGGTTTTTGTTTCTCCCTTTCTAATTTCCTGTAGTGAAGTGAAACTAGGGAAAGACTAAAGAGGGTAAGAGTTGGGCCTTATTAGGTTGGGCTGGGCACTAGGGCAGTGTAGAGAATTAGAGATACAACATATTGGGTTGGGATGGGCAGTATAGGTCCAACATAAAATTCTTTAAAATTCGATATTTCGGTATACCGAAATTTCAAGATCCTAATACCGAGGACCGAACCGTTATACCGAAATACCGAAAATGTAATACCGAATTATACCGAAAAAACCGAAATCGAAATACCGAATTAATTCGGTCCGGTTCGGAATTCGATTTTTCTGATTTTATGCCCACCCTAGCTAATAGGAGAAGCAAGTGTAATAATATTTATGATCGTTAATTTAAATCGTTATTATAAAGAATTTATTTCCGCAAAGAAAAACTCGTAAATGCTGTAAATAAAAATTTACATCAAAATAGTAGAGTAGCATAGCACCATCTTAGCGAAAAGGCTCTCTAGGTCTAGGAGCAAAAAGAGAATTTAAAAAGAAAAAAGAAAAAGCAAAAACATAGATTGTGAAAGGGATTAGACAACCAACCAACCTCGGATACTCCAACGGGTTGAGGATGAAAGATAATAACTATCAAACAATAGAGACAGCGCACGACTATTCAACTAATTCTTCATCATATATTTGTCGGTACGTTATCCTGAATTGTATATACTAATTTGAACTTTCATCGGGTGGATATATTTTGAAAGATAATATTGCAATAGTTGATGAGTTTAGAAACATGCATCTCTAAACTCAAACCCACATTTAGAATTAAGAAGCCTGCTCATCCTCAAAGACAGGATTCCAGTTTATCCATGACCAAGAGCAGTTATGAATAACAGTTACGACGGTTTGATTCACGTCAATACTCTAGACTGCCAAGTCGATCGGACTAACAAACAAAAAGGAACACTACTAGTGACTAGCTCGACCATGTCAATTCTTCTGCTGGAGTTCGAAATATGCTATCCTATCACCAACAACATGATATAACTATGTCACACTTATAATTGGATGCTCGTTTATACACCACCAACACCTAAAATATAAATAATATCTTTTAAATAATGCAAATCCATGGTTTTGCTGTTAATGGTTGTTCTTCGTCTCTTCAAGATTGTTACGCTGATATCACTAAGAGGGGAAGTGCACGGACAGCCATGCTATTTAGACACTACTTATTTTGTCCTGAAAATCTTAACTTCACGATAATTCGGAACACTTTTATCCCGGAATATTGAACTGAAAAATTGAAATTTAGAACGCACTGGCTTATTTCTAAAGAGCAGCCCTTTGGAGTGTCATTTCTACTGTGAAAAATGAGTTTCTAATATCTAACTTGATTCTTGGGCATACAAAAATCATTTGTTATTTTGCCTTTTTTCTTTTCTTCCTAAATTTTAAATGCGGGAGGCGAGGTTGAGATGATTAGGGTATGTTAAGTGGAGAAGCATAGAAGCCCCTGTTAGGAGGTGTGAGGGGTTAGCCTTGGTGGATATAAGGAGGGGTAGAGGTAGGCCAAAGAAGTCTTTCGGAGAGGTGATTGGGCGGGGCATGGCGCAGTTGGAGCTTACTGAGGACATGACCCTTGATAGGAGGGTGTGAAGGTCGAGGATTAGGGTAGTAAATTAGTAGGTAGTTGAGCATTTTCCCTTTGTCTTCTCAGATCGTAGCATTAGTGTTAGTATGATATCTTTTTATTCTTAGATTGTTATAACTACCTAGCGTATAATTACTATCTTGGCTTTGGTCTTGTCTTTTTATCTTGTTGTTGTTACTACTTGTTGCATTTACTTTAGCCGATGATCTATCGGATACAGTCACTCTGCCCTTCCAGGGTAGGGGTAAGATTGCGTACATCTTATCCTTCCCACACCCCACTTGTGAGAGACTTACGAGAATTCACTTGGGTTTGTTGTTGTTGTCTAAATTTTAAATGCCAGCTCTGGTAACCTCAATAAAGATGATTCTTTTACCAACTGCGATTCTAATACGGATATATAAGTTCAGCTTTCATGTGCGGAACAAGCAGAGCTCATGAATGTATATACTCCAAAGAAATATTCAGGCAAGAAAAGTATCTAGATGGCTAGGACAAGTGATATTTCAAATATTAGTGTATGACCATTGATTTAGCACCAAATCATGCAATGCAAGAATATCGAAATACAACGATACCTCAATTCTAGACAAAGGACTGAAGGAGTAGATACGTTGGTTCTGAGATTAAACCAAGCGATACTATGATAAAAGTTCCCCTAGATATAGTATAATATTATGTTGCTTACACTGAAACCACAGTATAATTACATTTGTACTTATCAACCAAAGAAAAAGTAAAAATAAATTAGAAACACACGGTAATTGCCACATTCAGTTGACCTCAAAGCATGATTTAAACAAAAAAGAGCCAAGAGAAGAATGTAATCTTGAAAGATGCTTATTTGGCAATAAACTGGGGAAGGGGGATTATGTACACCATAGCGCACAGTGACGGTCTATATTGACCTCATCCACAAGCTTATTTGGCTCAATCTTAGAAACTTCAATTTTCTCAAATAAAGTTATTTACAAGAAAAAGAAAAATGAAGTCGCACTTCTCTCTCCAAATGCATATTAACAGTTCAACTTTGTACTGTGTGGAAAGTCCAACATAGTAAATGAGCTTTATTGTTCTAAACCCTATAACTATCCTGATAATTTGTTTCTATTCAACTAGGCTAAATTTTCATATATTCCCTCGTATGTTGGAGTGTTAACATTTGTTCCCCTTTACTTTCGCCATTTCACCTTTAACAGTAAAACTTCTAGTTTTCAACAAGTTGCATACCAACAGTTGAAAACTTCGTAAAGCAAAAATCTAAACATTAGGGACAAAATATAAAGAAAAATTAATCAGATATACTTAGATTATTGCATAATATCATGATCAAAAGAAAAAGGGATCCTCTTCTTATAAAACACAGCACGTGCATCTATTAAATATACGCAGATTTAATCATCAATTTCGGCGATGTGCTTCCCAGTGATCAATATTGGCCTTGCAACAACTACCCCAAACGCCATATACTTATGAAAGAACATCATATGAGGAAAATGATGAACTAAGTGTTTAAGCGTGAATCAAGATCAGCTGAAGATAAATGTGCTGATGACGGAGATTAACGCCTGACAACTTCCCAAAGCACAAGAAACTTCAGCTCCTAATCATGGGCACCATAAGCTTACCTATACAGTCTACAATCAAATTAAATCACACAAAGCTGAACAACTGCAAGCTCAGCAGGTAAAAAAATGCTAAGATATTTTTTGTGCTTGAAATAGAGCTTACATTCATGCTAAAATGATCAAGAAGAAGATGTTGAGTTAAAGAAAAACCTATACAACAACATATGACAGCTTCCTTAAAATGTTAAAGCTGAAATGACAAATGAAGATAAAGCTTTTCTGTGAAAGAATGTATTTCTTAACAACAAGATATGCTATAATAACGCAAAACTTAATAATACAACAAAATGTGACAGTGTCCTTAAAATTTCGACGCTTAAAGAAGAGGAGAGAAAGCTTGCTCATCAACGAATTTGTTTCCTCACTGTTGCATGTTAACAAATGTCTCTCCTCGAAATATGTTCAAATCTGTAGTTACCTAACAAGGACGAGTGATACTTCTGACACCTAGCAAGATCAGAGCTTAAATATTCATCTCACAGGTAAAACTACTCTGACTACCACTGCTATGTTTGTGTTTTATGAGACCAAGACAGTCAGTCTTCAACCACCCAAGACTTCTATTACCTAGCACATGTATCTCATGACCCTCTGGCATATCCTTAGCGGGGTTGTGGGTACAGGGAAAAAGAAAAACTAATCATCAATTCTTTGAAGTTCCACTAACTATATCACAGCACCTGAAAGCATAATTTGACAGGCAGGAAATTGTTCCACAGAAATTCCAAGTCGCTAGAACAGCACAGAATATGTTAAATTATGCAGAAAGATGAACATTACATCACGCTAGATCATTCAGGATTGTAAATGATAAAGTAGAGGCGATCCCAAATATAAAAGAGAGAATAATTTGACGTGTAGGAAATTATTCTTCATGAATTGCAAGTCAGCAGAACTGCACACAAAATGGATATTTAGCTAGAAGGATTAGATTTAAGATCAGTTAGTCTATTTGGGATGGTGAAAGAATATTATCATAGAAAGTATAAATTTTATGTTAGGCTAGGTTATTTGGGATAGTTAATCTTAGAACCTAGAACATAAGGGCATAAAAGAAACTAATGGTAATCACAGGAAGTTCCACTGACTATTTCAGAGTGGCAGAGAACATAATTCCGAGTGACTAAAACAATACTCCATTTATACCTTTCTGACAAGGAACACTCAATATACACCTATCCAGAAAGTAACAGCTCCAGTTCCTTCACCCTCCCCCTCTTCCAAACCAGGGGAGTACATTTGGCTATTCAGTTCGAGTTCATATTTTTTTATTCAAACAATCAGCTTTTGAATTTGAGAGAATACAATCATTTTTTCACTTTGGCTTTTTTATTTGGTTCTTCGCTTTATTGTTTTGGTGTTTCCAGTTTTGCCTTTTCATTTGGCGCCATCATCATTGTTGGCTATGGATTAACAAATTTTGAATTAGTATAAACTAGATGAGATCATAAACTTGACAAGATAATTAAGCACACTTTCCACAGAAATAACTGCATGAAACAAACAAATGGTATTTTTTTCAAGAATTCTTTGATGGAAAAGAGATACTTACACTAATAATTATCAAAATTTCATAAATAAAGGTAATCTTATATTTTGGAGTAGCCATTTAATATTTTACACCACAACCAAAGAGTTCTTTAAAAAAACATCAGGATGCTCAACTCACTTCCTTTTTTCACCCTTCTCAAAAAATGACAAACATAGCAAACAAATAAACAAGAAAGAATCTTCGTACAGGAAAAATTAAGTAGATCTTATCTTCACAATCATTCACATGTATCCTTTGCCCAAATCACATACTTCTGGGCAAAATACTAAGTGTGCCCCCGAGTGTAAATGTAAGAAAGTGAGGCAGATAAAGAAAGACTAAAACTTTGAAAAGACAAGTTCAAGCCTAAGTGAAGCTGCAACATCCTTATAATAAAAACTGAATGCCCAAAATTTTAAAATCCTTTATCTAAACTCAGACCAGAAAACCACAAACAAACCAAAAAATCCAAAATTTTCTATTCGATCTGCCAATCTGGTCTTTTGTTTTAGCAGATATATAGATCGCTTTCTATTTGATGAATCAAGAATAGATAGCTGTCTCACCAAATAGATGGAAATAGGATATTTCCCTTAATTTTTAAAGATTCCCGCTCTCTCTTTCAGTTTATCAGAACCGATCAAGCTATTCATCAATTTGAATAACAAAGAAAGGAAGGATGCAAGGAGGAGAGAGAAAATTAATTAAGCCAAGGAAATTCACTCCACTGACAACAGATTATGATTATAGTACAATTATCTGCAAAACAATGACTGAAATTCTCATGTCGTTTAAAGTATAGTTCATTTTCGATCTCCTTTTCTCAGAATGGATATTGAATCTAGATGTTAAAAGTGATTAAGTGATAACACTCCATATATCAATTAAATGATTTTTACAAAAGAGTTAGGTATTCAAAGTTAACTCCACTTATATGAACTTCTCAAAGCATGACCGGTTCCAAATCCACATTTAGGAGGAAAGTTGGCGTAGATTGATGGTTGCAGAGGCTCTATATGGAGGTTCAGAGGAATGTTATTTTATCAGAAGCAGTCCAGTAATCCTGCTGATCAGTTGGCCTAGGTAGCTACAACTGATCAGCAGGATTGCTAGACTGCTACTGAGAAACATTCTGGAATTAGGCCAAGAAAGTTTTCAGAAGTAGCTCTAGCTCTATATATCCTAAAAGGTTTTGAGGAATATAATGTTTCTCAGCAGCAGTCTAATTCTTGTGTGATTTCATTCTGGATTTTCTTCACATAAGACAATCTCTTAGACTTTAGTGCTTGACTACCAAATATTGTTGGATTGCATTGTGGTTCATCCAAACCTTTGCTCTGGTATTTTTATTTACGGACTTTTACCACTTTGAATTTCTTACATATAAAAAGGACCAATTAAGACTCTACATATAACCTAGGCACGTGGATGGTTAAAAGGGTAAGAAATCAAATAACAAAGGGCATAGAACATCATCAAAATTCAAATAACGGAAAGGTTATGAAAAGAACATCCTACATCTTGGTGACTCATCGAATCATGAAAGATTGGTACAGAATGAGTAGTTTATACAGGAGGGGCATGGTACTCTTTGGTTCTTTTCTTTCTTTGTCTCATAATTGATGAAATGAAAAGTATAGTAAGTTATTAAATTCACAAAAAAAATTAATAAGTTGTTAAATTCAGCAAAAAGAAATTAGTAAGTTGTTACAACATTTAGTAAAATCAGATTACAGAGAGCGATCGGGGAAGGCAAGGGGGAAAAGGATAGTGATCTACGGAATTTGCTTCCAATGTTATGGCTTTTAGTTGACCCTCTACCTGCACAAGGTAGGGGTAAGGTGTGCGCACATACTATACTCCCCAAACCCTATTTATGGGAATACACTGGGTATGTTGTTGTTGTTGTTGTTATGACTTTTAGTTTACAGACTGATAAATCACATAGGAACTAAGAAACATATTTGGTTATTTGTAAATCATTAATGGTTACAGGTACCTTCTGGTTGAGCTAGGAAACCCAATAGTTGGTCACACATATAGGGAGGGCACTCAAGTAGTTGATGTTTTAACAAATACGGATTCCAACCTAAATGTGTTTGAGCTAATTATGAACCCCAATTCTTTTTCTATGGAAGTTTTGGTACGAGACTCTAAAGGGTACCAAATACCCCCACCAAAATTTGTACTAATCTCTAATACTCTACATCCTTTTAAGCAAAGCACAAAAAAGAGAGTAAGATTAACAATTATAGTATTTGTGGAAAGACAATTGAATAACTGCAAACATTTAAAAAAATAATCAATTAAAAAATTAGTTTTGAAACTACAGAATCCGATAAATCACTAATTCTCTGGGACGCAAATATAGAGATCAAATAGAATTTAAATCTTTTTCTGAGTCCCAAAGTCTTAGATTACTAAGATTAGACAAAATTTTACCATTGTGAAACAGAAGATTGTGAGTCCAGGTTGTTGTAGAATTGAGTCAACCGCCGCCGATTTTCGGGTTTCCGGTTAACGGGTTTCTTCCGCAAACCAAATATTTCTTGGACCAAAGGTACATGAACCAGAACTAATTTCCAGGCCAAGAACCAACCTGCACAAAATTTTCACAATCAAAATGCTTTTAGCTGAAATTCGAGATTTTTTACAAAAATAGACAGACCTAAGAGGAGTAAGGAGAGGACGAAGATGATAGCAAGAAGGGGACGAAAGAGGAATAGACTCAGATATTCCCACGATGATAAGGCATTCAGCTCGTAGGCTGATGACTCCATGATTCAACTGAGAAGCTGGAATTGAGTATTTGCAGGAATTTCCAAATTGAAACGGAAAGAAGGGAAGAAACTAAAAAGAGTAAATTACACTTTATCACTAAACTTTATCATGAAGTCATGATACCCCCCAAAACTTTGTTTTTAAATTTTCGGGGAAAATAACAAAAATGATTCCCTTAAGTTTGGGGAAAAGATTTAAATAGTCCCTTAAATATGCTATTGAACAATTTTAGTCCTTTAGGTTTTCCAATATTGAGCACTTTAGTTTTTAGTAAAAAAAGAAATAATTAACTAGAAATATTAGGAAATCATATCAAATCTCGAAATCTGCAACACCAATAATTACACCAAACACTAAAAATAGATCAAAAAAAATTAAAAATACACCTAAAAATGACACTAAACACAAAAAGTAGACAACAGTAGAAGCTGCAAAAATCGTACCTCCAAATATTGGTTCTTAATTTTTTTTAATGCATTTGTCATTAGCTCTAAGCATTATTTGCAAAATATTTAATGCATACCAAAAGTATTTATTTTTTATAAATTTAATTGAATTTTTTTTATAACTATCAAATTTTATTACCAAGGTTGGATTTTTGACTTTGGAGATTAGTGTACAATTGATTGGCTTATAAACCTAACATTGTTAAAGAACTATCTAGTTGCACTGATTACATCTTCTGATTATTTAAGGTATGTATAATACCCTATAAGGGAAGCTTTTGTTCGAGTTTGTTCTGATTATTTAAGGTATGTATAACACCATATTTTTTAAGCTTAAGCTTATCTATGTTTTGATTATGTTATTTGGATGAAGAATTACAAGATAGAACTTGAAATTGTATAAGAAGTTGTTGTCTCTTATTGGACTATTTTAGAGTTGTGTATATGACTTCATATGGCTGAAAATCGTGGGGAATAGCTTGGTTATAATATTCTTATTGTTTTTACGCTTGTCAATATGTTGAATATGTCGATGATGTTGTAAATAGGAGAAGAAGCAACCATATAATACCTAGAAGTTGTCCATATTGTTGTTATATCTTGTTGGGTTGTTTGATGTTACTTTTATGATGGATATAAGGTTGGAATGTCATGTCAATATATATGTTTATATGATGGACATGTTGATGGTGTTGTAAGTATAGGGGAGATGGAAAAAGAGTTGGGGTTTGGTTCCAATCCAAGCTTGTCGCTCATCGTGTTAAATAGTAGTTTCGTTGGTGACATTTGTGCACTTGTTGTTGTGTAGATTGATTGGTGTTGTTGGGATGTTGGGTGTGTTGTGGTGCTGAAGGTATATAGTTGAAGGTTGTATGTATTATTGTTGTTTTGATGGACTTGAGGAAAGCAAGGAAAACATGGGAGATGCTGCTCGTTTTAATATAAAATAAGTTTGCCATTCGTTGTACGATAGTTGTATCATTCGTAGCTTAATGATAGTATTATTATCATTGTTGTGGATTAAGGTGCGACAAGATAAGTTCAATATAGTCATTGGACAGATTGTGATAAGGTATGTCAAAGCTATCCCTTCTTTCCTTTTGGCATGATCCATATGATACAGCGAAACGAGCAAATACACAACTTTCATAAATGACTATATTCATAGAAGTACTAGGGGTGTTCTCGATTCCCCATGTGTCCTGTTATTATATCGTCTATTCATGGACCTTAGATAATAAATAAGTTATAAAGTTTATTTTATGATATTAACCGAATGCATATTAATCTTATGACATCCCGAGAGATCTTATTGACTTACTTCTTATGCATTGCATTCATTTATACATGTACATTGACCCATGACCAGATGACGTTATATACGCGTATATTATATGTATATAGGATATGGCGAAAGGTTATGGTGTTAAATATACACTACTACCTGATCAGTTGGTATACGTTGATGATTTCGCCCACAGAGGCCGAGATGATATGATGGGATGCCCTCAGAGGCTTGATGATGTTATGTACGCATATACATATGCATGATATGATATTTATACGCACATGCATGACATTATAAATGTTTCATAATTCACAGAGCTATTCAGATTTACAGGTTGTGTCCTTTACTCCATGTTTCTTTCATATCTTTTATATACTACTTTCCACGCCTTACATACTTGGTACTTTATTAGTACTGACGTCCCTTTTGCCCGGAAAAACTTCGTTTCATGCCCGTAGGTCCCAATAGACAGGTTGACAGTCCTCCTAGTAGGCTATCAGCTCAGCGGAAGGTGTTGATGCACTCCATTTGCTCCGGAGTTGCCTATTTAGTCAGTATGATTTAGACATATATTGGTTGGTATGGCGGGGCTTGTCCTGACCTTTATGACGTTTATGTACTCTTGGAGGCTTGTAGACAGATGTTATGTATATGGATACTTGTATGGCCTTGTCGTCTTATGTTTTGAGTGTAGAAACGATCTTGTCAGCCTTATAGGTTCGTATGTCACATGTATAAGTTTTTATATCATGTTGGGTCGTCCTATGTCTCGTATTTCTTAATATTTTATTCTGGTTATCTCATGACAGCCCTTCTGGACTACTTACCCATTATGGTATAATAAGAAAGATATGTTACGTTGGTACTTGATTAAGTAAGGCACCGGGTGCCCGTCGCGGCCTGCGATTTGGGTCATGACAACTAGGATACACAACAATTAGATGGGTCAAAGGCATATATCTGGCTCAACAAAGAAATGCCTCTATCACGTCCTAGACTAAACAAGACTGCTATTTTACTTTGCAAATATGCGGGGCAAGTTCTAGACATCAAGTGACATGCACAAAATATCAACAAAATCACACATACACATATTAGGACATAACACATTTAGGATCGAATTTATCCTGACTCTATAGTCAAGTAGTTTAAGCAAAGTCGAGATCAAACAAATTAAGGTACTTATCCACGAGTCAAGAACAGAGTCTAGACGTCACAACTTAGGCACTCACCGCTCTCAAGGCACAACAAAGTTAAGAAAATTACCTCCAATTATCACTACAACTCAAGACTCCTTTATTCCTAAAAAATATTAACTAGACTCGGTTCAAAAAAAAACTTTAGAAAAGAACCGCGACATAAAAAAACTAAGGGGAATTTTTACACTACCTAAGAAAATAAAGAAAATAAAAAACATACTTTTGGATTATTTTTTTTAATTTTTATTTTTATTTTTTTGTGCTTATGTTTCGACCTTAATCCCTCAAGAACACTGTCGAGGAGATCCATTATCGGCAAGTCAAATAATAATGACGAAAACATACACACAGAAAACATCTATATATATTTGCATCCCTCATCCCACACTTTAAATTATGGCATGTCCTCATGATACAAAAATAAAGAGCAAGAGGTAAAGGATACTCCCCTGAATTATCTAGTCTAGGTTTGGATCAATATCGGGGTCCGCTTTGCATGCCTGATCCACTGCACACAACCATGCCGAGATTTTCTTCTCTGACCTTTTCGGGCACACCCTACACTTATCATGCTTGTCCTCTTCAGCTAGCTCCTTTAGGACATCCACCTTAAAATTAGAGTATGCGGCCAACTCCTCTCTAGGTTCCCCTATTGCCTCCTTCATATTGAACACCACTCACTCTTCCCCTACTCTTAGCAGGAGCTGGCTTTCCTGAATATCTAGTATAGCTCTACCAGTAGCTAAGAAGGGTCTACCTAGAATCATATGGACCTCCTTATTCTCTTCCATGTTTACCATGATGAAGTCCACATGGAATGCAAATTTGTCCACCCGAACTATCACATCTTCCACTATTCCTTCGGGTATTATTATGGTCTGATCCGCCAGTTGCAAAGACACAAGTACATATCTAATTACTCCAATTTCTTTCTCAAGATTCCTGAAAATAGACAAGGGCATAAGATTAATAGAAACACCTGAATCGTACAAAGATTTTCAAAGTTAGTACTTCCTAGAGAGCAAGGTATAGTGAAACTCCCTGGATCTCCACACTTTTGAGGGAGCTTATTTTGCAGAATTGCACTACAATGTTCGGTGAGCTTGACAACCGAAGTCTCTTTCACTTTTCGCTTGTTTGACAATATCTCCTTCAAGAACTTGGCATATGTTAGAATTTGTGAGAGCACCTTTGTGAAAGGTAGATTAACATGCACCTGCTTGAGCACTTCTAGAAAACGCCCAAATTATTTGTCCAGCTTCTCTCTTCTTTGCTTCTGGGAGAAAGGTATAGAAAGCATACATTTGATTTCCTTAGTCTCTTCATTCATTCAATTTTTATTCTTTTTTTTTGAGAGCACTAGTCTTCCTCTTCTTCTTCTTCAGACCATCCTCTGGATCTACCCTTACTTTACATTCTTGATTTTCGTTATTTTTCTGCTCCTCCGCAATCTCCTCTTCTTTTTCAGGCCATCCTCTGGCTCTAGACACTTCTATATATTTTTACCATATAGGAATTATGAACACATGAATTAATCTTATCATTATTAGCCCAAAATAGCAGCAATGGCATGCTTGTAAGAAATTCATGTTAGATCACATCCGCATATTTTGTTTAGCAAATCCACAATCATGTATATTTGCCCTTATAATCTCATAGTTCTACTCATTAGACTTTCTAGGAATGAACTCTGCAACAACGATTTTTCAGAGTGCATTCTTCAGTAAGATACCACTAAATCATGCCCTCTTAAAGTTGTTATGCAAGTGCCTCATGCAAAATCTATGACTAACAAATAGTAACACCTCATTAAAAGCTTCCATCAAATCTTTTTGCTTATCTGACATAAAAGTCCAAGTATAATTATCATCGATCTCTTAGTTACGCTTCAAATAATTTAAAAACGAAGCACATAACTCCAATCTTTCCTTCTCTATAATTGCATATGCTATTGAAAAGATATTATTAGGATCAATTTCAATAATTGTCAATAACCGAGTTCTATATATTGGACCCTTAATCCATCAACCACCCACTCTAACTATTCTTCTACAACCACTCTTGAACCCTTCCTTAAGCCCCCAAAGAAAATATAGATTTTTTGAAATCTATTAGATTTGTTAGGAATCATTTTCAACCAATTTCATATAGATAGAAGTATTTTGATTTGTCCTCCCAACTTCATTATAATAGTTCTACATTACCTTGTATTGAGAAATTAAATCCTATTACTCATTTTGAGCGCGTTTTGCTTAGCTGTTCATTCGATATTAATGTAATGTCACAGGAGCTCTTAGCTCCACACTCACGTGATTCTGAATTCCTTGACTTTCCAATCTCTACGCTTGCTAATGGCATCATGATATCTTCTTGCAATATAGGAGAAAGTGATAATTTTGTTCTTATAGTTATATCTCTTACAACTATGATAATTATGGTATGTCTTAATTTGAAATGCCTTATCCATGTGCATTCTTGAAGCCATAATCTCTCATTCACAACTTGAGTTCGTACAAACTACTCTCACTCGTGTGTTGTTATTTTTGTGCCATTTTATGTATTTTTCTTGACTAATTTAATGATTTATTAAATCATCTATGAACTCTCTCTTGTTTTCAAAGGTTAACTCTACTGCCAATTTTGTATTTTTCATATATTTTGGGGTTGAACTAAATTTAAACTTTCTCTATCTGAATGACTTTGTAAGCTCCTTGTATCATCAGAGTTGCAACAGTCTGACTTCCCATTTTCAGCATTCAACTTTGTCTATAACTCTTCACTAATCTCATATTTACGCTTCTCATTTCTAATTATTTTTGATAAATATTTTTATCTGACAAGTTATTTTTTGAATCTCAAAATCACTATTTGAAGAATTTTCATCCCAACTTCCTTATGATGTTCTCCAATAGTAGCATGATTTTCATTTCTTGAGTTGCTTCGTCCCTCGTAGATAGCATCCTCAATACCCATTTTTATATATGAATTCAAATGTTCAAAGTATACTTCAACTATCCGATAACTGGAATATTTTGTACAATAACAACAGCTCCAGCATCGGTTGAAACAAGTCTCATTTTGTCACATAACCTCACATGCTTGTACCAAAAAGTAACCGAGTCATTCCTATAATCGCACAATTCAACCATAGATTTGAATACCAACAACTTCGATTCAGCCCCATTGACATAGTTAATAAAGTTCATTCTGTCCCAATATAATGTCTTGTAAGTGATTCATTAAACCACTATATATTATTTTAGTAGTAAAATATTCTGCTTCATATCAAGGATCTACTTAAACAAAAAAAATTGAACTATTATTCAGACATAAAAAAAGACTGCAACTATAAGGGCTATGCAAAAGCAGAAAATACATCTTAATAATTGTACATATTGGAACCACTGAATGATGGAATAAAGAATGGAGTTCACATACAATATTTATTTTATACTATTCACCTTTTGTATGACATGAAGGTGAGTCTTGGCGTAACTGGTAAAATTGTTGTCATGTGATCAGGAGGTCACGAGTTCAAGCCGTGGAAATAGGCTCTTGCAGAAATGCAGGGTAAGGTTGCGTATAATAGACCCTTATAGTCCGGCCCTTCTCCGGACCCCGCACATAACGGGAGCTTAGTGCACCGGGCTGCCCTTTACCTTTTGTATGACATATAAAATTCAAGATTAGTGCCACTATATTATAGAACTTCAGGAACCAGTAAAGTATTGTAAAAGTAATAAAGATTTTACAAAAAAAAATTAAGAAGGAATATCTACATTATTTTATTATTTCTCCTAATAATGATTAGTGGGATCGCCAAAGTAGTAAAGACTTGAAAATGTAATGTTTGTTTACCTACTGTAATAGAGGTAAAATGGCTATTGTAGTAGAGATAAAAGGAATAGATTGGAGAAGCTAGGGTCTTGAAAGAGGAGGGAAATAGACTGAATTGGAGTGAAAGAGTGGAACTTCTTTTCTTAAGGCAAAACATGTGTTGTGTCTCTGTTAGGTTTTTAATGGAAGCAGGTGTTCTCTATTTAGTGAGACTAAAAATGCTCAAATTTTGGAAACTTAGAGGACACATATAGCACAGTATTATATTTAGAGAACTAAGTTAAGCATATCCCAAAAATAAAGAATAATTTGGCTAAAAATTCTCCAATTTCTTAACAATAGAATATTCTTTGCACCCAACAAGGTTAATTAGGGAAAGGTGAAGTTTAGGCTGTATTGCCTGCGCATATTAATGTAGCAGGACACAGAAAACGTGCCGTCAAATACTCTCCCGAAAATTGAGAATCTGATTAAGAATTCATCTACAAAGGTCCGATGGACAACGCTGTGCCAGTTTCCACATCAAACTCTGGTACTGGCAATCGCTGGTCACGGCCACGCTATATGTACTGTAGCTGCTTCAGGCGCTGCTGTCGCTGTTTTTGCTGCTTCTACTCCTACCCATGAGATGAGATATACCTTAATCAGTGTTTTAATTTAATATCTGCTTGTACATATAAAAAGTGTTGTGTGATATGGTCAATTAACTGAACTGAAAACAATTTTAGTTTGTATTAAAGTTTTCATCTTTTTGTTGAATCGAACATCAGTTGATAATCTTATTATACCTTTTATTTGCTGACAACTGAAAGGAAGTTGGATTGGTAGGTATAGAATTAGGAAGCAATTGATGATCTTTCTGTGTTTTACTCATGTATGGATGCTGAAAATGGAATTTAGGTTCTGGTGACTACTTGAGTTATATAGCATTTTGGTTGTGAAATCTCCATACTCAATAAAAGTATGCATAAAAAGAATTTCTTTAACTGCTGGGATGTTCGGCTTTTTGTAAATATACTTATGTCGTTGATATATACACACTCAAAATCAGTATATATGCTATGATATAAGCTTCAATGTCCTGTCTAAATTCAAAATCTTTGTGTTGAATTAGACAAGTGATCCAATTGTTTTTGGTTCAATAAGGAGACAAATGATCGGTATATAGTTTCTTCAATTAGGAATCAAGCCATGACTGATCTGTAACTGCTTTTTATATGTGAAAAATTTCTTGTCCGCATTAGTGACGGGCAAGTGGAGAATATCATTAAGGAGAATCAAAATCAAGTGTCAATAGTTATGTAAAGGTTCAGAGCAGTTATCTTAAGTAGTTTGGAGACAAGCATAAAGCCAAAGATTTATGTTTAAGAAAGAAGATGGATGGCATGCACGTATGCATGACCTAGCAGACATCGCTTAGCTGCTGAGGTATGTGGTGCTGTTCCTGTTCCTACTAGTAGTTTTATACGAATTTCTTAAGATAAAGGTATCTGTGCGATAACATACTATTGCATTGCTATATCTGCTGAAATAAACTAGTAAGGCGTACCCAGTTGTTGTGGTTTGAACCAAAGATGTGATTTACTCTAGTGAGAGCTACTAATCTGAGATGTTTCAGAACTTCAATTTTGCATTCTTTCAACTGTAAGTTGACTTTTTAGCTGAATATATTCTAGCAATCTCACCGATATCTTCTTTGTTGTAATTTAGGGAGGTGTTTTCCCTTTCATACGAGCCAAGTGCCGGTATGGGGTGTGGGATGTGGGAGAAGGGTGACAAATTAAAGGAGCTTTCTTTTCATCATTGGAACACTAAAAGCTATAAAGTTGATTGCTTTAATTTTCTTGTAGAAAGGACGTAACTGCTTGATGCATCTATGTTGCTGATATATTTTTGCCTGAATATGGATTGAATTAGATTAAAACAAGGATAAAAAGCACTTTTTTCTGCAGTAACAGAAAGAAACAAGGGTAGAGATAATTTGTTTTGGAGTTCTAGCAAAAGAAAAGGTACATATGCAGAACTTTAACAAGAAATCCCAAAACTAAGGTCCCATCATGAGAACGCCAAATAATCACTGTTGCAACCTTACTTGAACAGGACTTGTTCTATAGGCTTGTGCCACTGAATCCTTGAGTTGTAAGGGGCTTTAAAGTCATTGCTTCTGGAAAGCTATGTTCAAAACAAAGGGCAAATAGAGCTGCAATGAATAAGCTAAAAAACTTAATTCCCAGAGATATAATAAATTCATCATATAGGCTCAAACTTGATCATGACATTGCATGCTTATAGATGATAAAAGGCAACATTTACAATACTAAGCAGCTTACTATCTTTTAGTTGGCTAGGTAGTTTGTTTCTTCCATGCAGCATAATCAAAACGTGTGACAGTATTTTTGGGTCTATATTGAAATTAATGTAACAATCTAGTGCATTTGTGTAAAAGTGATCACTGATGCTGCTGTCGATCTTCGTGTGCTAAAAGCCTACAACACCCTTCTAGGTGTTAATTAGTTTATCCATCAGTCTGTTATTGATATCCTTAAAGGAGGAAAACTAGTGTGTGCATTAAATTAGATTTTTTGACTTATTCATCATAAGTTGTTAGTTGAAGCAGAAATATTTGTTTTATAACGTTTAATATTTATGGAACTGGACTGAACTTGTTATATTCTGATATGCTTCCCAGAAACTGTGGACTGCTGGTAATTTCTTAGGGGAGCAATTTCCATTTTCATTGCACTCTTAATGCTCCCAAGGACCTTTAGGAGGGGATTTTAAGATAGTTAATAAGATCAATTACCTGTTGGCCAGTCTGACAGAGAGTTGACTCTTCTTCCCTTTTTTTTTTTATTCCTTGTGTTCTTTAAATAATGCTGGTGTCCACCACCAGCGCATGTATTGAGTAACTCTGTATCAATTCTAAGAATGGTAATCGTTAGTACTGAAATGTTAAGAGTTAGAATGTTTGAACTTTAAGTGTTAGGTTCTGTTTCCACATTGGACTAACGTCATACATGTCTTGTCTTAAACACCTATAAATTGATGTGCCTTGTATTCATCAAATTATCAAGCCCTCAAATCTCTTGCAATTTCTGCCTACCAGCGGTCTTATGCTGCCTGCCCGGCTAAAGGATCTTCTTCTTTCTAATGATAGGGTTGTCTGCCTAGCCAAATTCTCTTCTTCGTTTCCTCTTTCTTGTAATAATTATGAGATCACCACCCTTCTTTTTGACAGTTGCTCAAGCGCGTCATGCATGCCTCTGTCCAGCGATCACTCTAACACCGTTCCTCGTCTTGACAACCCTTTTGGCGGCACTGCTCTTTTCAGCGATTGCTCCGGGGAACCACGCCTCTTTAGTGACCGTTCCAATACCACTCCTCTGCAATCGCTTCAGCAGTGACTTGCCTCTTTTCGAGGAATTATGCAAGTCTGGCAGAGTCATGCCTCCTTCCATGATTGTTCTGGTAGCGCTGTGCCGCTTTCTACTGACCATCCAGCCATGCAGCGTGCCACTTGCCAAACAATGTTTTTGCAACAATAATTTTCCTAGCAAGATCGACTTTTCCGACAACTTTCAAACACGTTTTCCAGCGATATTTACTTTCTCTATTGAAAATATTTATACTTGTCTATTCTTAACACTTTGTACTTGTTCAAATATCTCATTTACTGGCCTTAATTCTCAATTTGGTCCTGGAATATCCCAATTTTAGTTCAAGTAAAATCAAGGAATCAATAATGAGCCCAAAAATTGAAGTGTTTGGCCTCGTTGTACTCCAGTCCGCTATGATAAGAACAACAAAGAATACGTCCAAGTCATTTTGGTTTCACGAGGTAACGGACTCGAGAAGCACATGAGTAGACAAGGGGCAAAAAAAGAGATCAGCTTAGAAAAATGTGCAAATATTTCACTTGACAATAGATCTCTTCTGTAAATAAATCTGGTCTTCCTCGTCAAGGAAAAGTAATGAATATTTTGGATCAATGAAAAACTAAATGAAACTAGAAGACATATATTAGTTAATGTTTATTTCTTTAGCATGAAAGTGAATGCATTAGTGATCCATAAAGAAAAACTAAAGACTGTTCCAAAAGGAGACAAATTAACTGGAATTTGGTGTCTTTGATCAAGTCTTGAAGAACTATACAGCTGATGGACTGAAGGTGTTGCTTCGCTTTTGACTGAATCTCCAAGATTTCTCTTTTTAACAGGCTTCATATTATAGGAAGTTTGTCCTCACACTGGGGTTAGTTGTGCCATTTATGCTGCTCACAGTGAAGCATATTTCAGAAATGATCATCCATTAAAGTTTAAGAATCTACCATCATTTCACTAATTTGAAGTCAAGTCGTTTTCTTTTTTGGGTTGGGGGAATTTTGGCAGGAGGGAATTCTTGCCTTGATCTCGGTATTGGCAAGACGAACCCAAATGAGTTGAATTGTTAACTCAAGATCAAAGAGCCTACTTTATGCATTTACGTGTCATTGCTTAATTAATCATTCAAATTGGAAGGGTTATGTAACTAACACATCTGGTTGAGTAAATGAATTTTGTGAGTGGATTTTGATTCTTTAACTTGTGTTCATGTTTAAGATTAAAGAGCTTTCTGGAGGCAGTTTTTAATAAATTGCGTACTTGTGAACTGGTGTAGGTCAAATACTTGATTTGTGCAGCAGGCACTATGGCTGTTGCAGCAAAATGCATAAAAGTCTGCGAGACAGCAAGGATATTTGTGAACTCTGCTGGCAAGATCTTCCGTATAAATTAGCTGGAAGTTCAAATTTCAACCTAGCTCCCTGTTTGATTTTGTTTCTCCCTCGTCTAAATGTGACTTTGTACTCTTGTAGTGTAAATGCTGCCAGAATTCAGAGTTATCCATCGTTTCATCGCAGGGTTCATATGCAAGGTAGATTATTCGCCTCGCACTGAAGTAGTTTAATATGCAAGGTAAATCCACAGCTGTATGTTTAGGGATGAAGGTGTGACAGGAAGCATATTATTGCATTCATTCAAGTATGACTCATTTACGAATGCTTTGATCTCTTATCTAAGTTGCCTCACATTATTGCAGTTTGACCTCTTTTGGGCTTTTGCCATGCCAGTTATGAACTGTGTCTGCATTTACTTGCTTAGAGTGAGTGGTCCTCTCCACTTCAATCCTAGCTGGTTGCTATTGATGAGTTGCCAAAAGAATACGAAAATCTTTTATTTGATGCTTTACTGGTTACTAGTTAATAAATCAACTATATATTTGTTTTCTATCTATTTTTTCGTTCCGTGGTCCTCGGAGGTGCCATAAAAGAGAGTGATTATTCACGATGATTGTTCCTTATATTTATTCTGTGTCCCCTTATCCGCTGACTTCACTGCTAGTTTCAACTCACGGTTTGATTATCTTTTTGTCTTTTTCTACTTCTTACTCCTAATGTTCCAATTTTGTTTTACAGCATGCACTTTCTTTTTGTATTTAATTCCTAGTTACAAGAAAAAAAAAAAATATACTAGTATTGTAAACCTAGTCAAAACTTGACAACTGCTGATTGTATTATAAAAAATAGTATCAGCCAATCATATGCGTTTAGACTTCTAAGTTCCATCACCAAGTGATACTCTTTAGTGGTCAATGAAATGGCTACAAGTCCTAGAAATTAGTGTTCAAATTTCTTAAACTTTGGTGGAATTATTTGTATGTGTCAGTGGAAAGTAGCATGTATTCTATGAAATAAATAGGCACAAATTGGTCTGGACATCTCTCTAGTTGCTGAAATTTTTGAACTCTATGTACAGAAATTGTGGTGGATATTCTAAATGTGATAATAAATGCACCCTTTGACCTTATTTAGGATATACTCCTATTAGATGTAAATCTCATTGAACTGTGAGCTAGCTTGTACACTACTAAAATGGTCAGATTGACCTTACTAATATGGATACTTTTGATTTTCACCGATTAGTGGTGTAAATATGGTTAATATTCTTAAATCCTGATTAGAAAAAGTTAAAAAGTATTGCATGATGAAGTAAACCAATAACCGAAACCCTGCACTTAAATTCCTTAGTGAAAGCAAGTCCTTGAACTATCTTTCATACTCATTGACAGCACATATTGTAAAATCTTGGATTATCGAAACTTAGCCAATACCATCTACTATTGACCAAAGGTAGCCAACACCTATATTTAGTATGGTTAGTATATTTGTCAGTTATAAAGATATTTTGCAATGTTACTCCAAATCAAGAAAAGATTTATAATATTCATAATAAGCACATATCCTGTTGACAATTGCCAATTATTTGTGCATTTTGTATATTATTTTTATTTCCAAATTGATTCGATTCCCTCTCCTTTTGGGGTTCTGACGGTTGAGATGGAGAGACAGTTAATTGGCAATGATTAGAAGTATGAAATTAGAAATAATAGCCAAGTCCAATTGGAATATAAGTGCAATTTCAACTGCTACTTAAAATAAATTAAGCATGCTAGATGAACAGAAAAATGTCTTCAACTAAGGTAGGATAGAAAATGAATATGTTGCTGAAACAACTGGCAAAGACATATTCGTTTTTCAGTTGTTATTTTTTTAATTAATCTTTCTTTGACTCTTATGATTATGCATAATTGCTATTGTTAATCTTTAATGTGTTGACTAATTTTTCACTAAGTAAACCCCTAAAGTGAGGCATGAATTTCCGGCATGGGACAAAAAACATGAAATCTAGTTGCAGGATATGAAAGCTACTTCGATATTTTCGTATCATTATTTTAATATGTGACATCCCAGAAAAAGGGAAGAAAATTGGCGACAAATAAAGTCATCCTAAGAATAATAGCGCAAAGAGATGAAAATTGTTTTTTCACGTTTTAAACTTTGTCTTTACGTTATGTCACTCCGTTGATTTTTGGTAGGGAGATATTGAACACGAGTTCAAGCATTTGAATCTTGTCCTTCTATAGTTCCATATAAGGATGGCAATGCCAAGAGGCAAGAATTAATAGGTAGGGTGTTAACAATATTTTTGATATACTCTACTGAATTTGGTATCTACTGGCTCGATTATCTGAATTTATACCAAGTAGGGCACAATAAAAAATAACAGCTACTTATTAGAAGTTTCTCTATACTCGAGACTTGAAATTAAAGAATGATTCCATTCCATCCATCCAAATATTCTTAGGTGGTTGCTAGGATTTCAATACACTATCCCATATCCATTTTCTTCCCAGAATAGTCGCTTCAGACTGGTAAGAGTTACAATCATGCATATTACTCATACTCGACTACTCGTGGCGTAAGGCTGTCCGGTAAATATCGAATTACCATGCTGAAATCGAAAATTTTATAACTTTGGTATTTGTATTTGTTTTGTATTTTAAAACTTTTTGGCATTCGATATGGTATTCGATATATATATCTAGTTACATATATATTATATAAATATAATAAGTTAATTAATCTAAATATAAAATCCTAAATTTATTTGCTTAGAGAATATTAATTATTATTCGGTATTGCTTAATCTTTTTGTACCTTTAAATTGTTTCTAACAACTCTTTAACTTCTCTAGTTTTATATAGAACTTTTGGCAGATTATTTATTTCGACGAACTGTAGGGAAGATCAATCATAGATAAGATAGATATGGCTACTGGCACTTGTGTTATATTTGGAACACATGCTTATCTACCTCTGATAACGTGAAAAAATATTGCACGAGAGTTTTGTCTGTGGTACTCGTGTTTTCACAACTTAATGGTTTGTGAAATGTTGTTCCTTCTTGGAGGCCTTTATCTACAAAAAATATACACAATTTGCTATGAGTGTGTCATTATATAATGGTGCCTTTATTCGTTCAATTGTCGAACAACCTTGATTATTAACTTTCCGTATCATAAATTACCTAAATCAAACTTAAAATTATCGAACTATACGAAATTAACTTGGTATCATATTGTACTTTAAAAATCAAAAACCAAAATTACTGTATTGAAGTTTTCAAAACTGTAGCATACCATACCATACCATGGGCTGTGCTAAAGTTCAATTATCATGCTCTTTAGACCCACCATTGTTCCAAAAAATATCCCACCTAGTGTAGGATCAAATGCAAATTTGTCCGGTTTGAATAAAATCTTCATCCATCAATAATATTGTATTTTTACTGTTAGGTTTATCAAATAGATTCGAATAAAGCAGAATGGATATTGCTTTTTGAATATCTAAAGTGAATCTCTACTAGGTTGAGACTAGTGTTTATAAGGTGAATGTCATGTCCCTCTCCTCTCTTTTTCTTCCCTGGTGGACAAAAAAGTAGGAGTCGCATATTTGAATTTTTGGGTTTAATTCATGAATAATTACTCAATTTTTACTTTATTATACCAAAATTACAAAATTCTTTTTTTGTAATTTATAAAGTAACTCAACTTTACCTAGCTATTAGTGTATCACAAAAGTCACATAAACTATTTTTTGTAACAAAACAAATTAGTTTTTTTTTCTAAGCATCACAAAAAGTCACTAGGAGTAAATAAAAGAGACATTTTCTACGATACTTAAGTAAAATTGAGTAATTTTTTATTACAAAAAATAATTTAATAATTTTTCTAAACTTATATAAGTAGGAAAAAAGGAAATCAACCGTCTTCGTATTTTTTTCTCCTTTATTTGTAGGAAATATTTTCTATTATATTGGGGTATTAGGGAAAGAGAAAGCAAGACTTGGAACAGATGAGAATTGATTTATCTATTGTGAGAGGTGGACCTTGAATTTTAGCGTGAATGAAACACCATTATTAATGGTAGAAAAGAGTTATTAGAGCTGGAAACGAACCAGGTCAACAAGTACTGTATATAAGCCGTAAGGGAACTTGAGCGATAACCAGTGCACCAAAAAGTCTTGTATTGTTCAAAGGTGTCAACTTATCTATATAACTATCTTTAAGATATAAACACATACATATACAAAATTTCTATCGAAATTTACACTAATGTCCGGTGACCCTTTTAATGATCAATATAGAATCTATTGTGCAAAAGACCTTAATTCCGATACCACTAAATTGAGAGTCCGGAACCAAAGCATGATTCTTTTGGACTCAAGCAACCATAATATGTGAAAAAAAGACTGGACATCATAATATGTATAGCGCAGTTATTCACCGCGCTATACCGTAACGGCACATTTGTCCGTTAAGGTATAGCGTGGTCAATAACCGTGTTATACATAAAAGTTGGGCCCAACAATATTTTTTGTATTGAATTAATTGACACACCAATAATTCATAAGGTATAGCGCGGTTAATAACCGCGCTATACATAAAAGTTGGGCCCACCAATAATTCTTTTGGACTTAACTGACACACCAATAATTTATAGGGGTATAACGTGCATATTTAAGCACTATACATCAAATAATTGTACCCAGGCTGGTTTTTTCCATATTTAAAGAGTTTCAAGATTTTGTAAAAATCCATTCAGGATCCTTCAAGTCTTGCGAAATATTTGTTCGTTAAATTATTTTGTATTTTGTCATAATGTTTGAAGAGCGAAGAATTAGGGTTTCATTATATTGTGGGGGG
>AWOL01S0007045.1:150605-209828 GCA_000715115.1 Nicotiana otophora
TATATATATATATATATATATATATATATATATATTATTATAAAAATATGAATACAATGTCGGTTTACAAAAATAACCTTATAATATTAAGCATGATAACTCATAATAAAAGGACATAACCAGAATTTTAGATATTAGTCCTATAATCCTATTAATTTTAGGACATAATACTACACGTTATAAATTCTAGATGATTATATTTAGAAATTCTATTAGTATAATTATTTTCTGGCTGTCTAATTCATATAAAATTGAACAAGTAAATATCTTTAGTAATATAATCCTATTACTTTTAGAATATACTTCTTAAAAAATTTTATTAATAATTTAATATTATAATGTTCTATTACTAATTCAATTTGAGAATGTATTATATTGTCCAAATCCTTTAGAAAAAAGAGAGCATATATTATTATAAAACCATAAATACAATATTAATATATCAAAATAGCCCTAAAATATTAAACGGAAGAACTCATATGGAAAGGGCATAACTGCAATAACTTATTTTTTGGACTACAATACCTTCTATGCTAATTTTTAATATTTAAGATTTTAAAATTAATAAAAATTTATGTATTAAATTCTTATTAAAAATATGTAAGAAGGTTTAATAAAATCAATTTCATCAGAATCCTTCGTATTGGTAATACATTACCACTCCATAATGTCCAATACCCAAAAAAATAAAAGTACTATTAATTGGACTGCATAAATAGTTGACATTAACAAAAAAATACTCTCACGATAATATATTTTTATATTATATTTGAACTATTTTTCTACTCATATAATATTTTTTGTCAATGTTTTGTGTAATATTAAAAAATACCCAATTATTAAACAACATTTAAGAAAATATTTAAGAATATAAATGTGTGAGAAAGAGAAAAAAATTGGTTGGTAAGAGTCAGTACCACTAATGATTCTACCTACATAAAGATCTAAAAGTAAAATGCCATATCAATCTTTTACTTTTTGAAAATAAAATTTATGGTGAATAAAATTATAATTAAGATTAAATATTCAAAACAAGAGATAAACTAATATTAAGATTTGAATCAACATAGAATAAATTATTTTTTATGTTAAAATCAAATAATTAAATCTTTTAATTAATTATTTAGCAAGAGAATCCAATTCAATTATTTTTTAGATTCATCACATGAGTAAAATTCTATTCAGGTAAAAAAAATCTTAGGGTACATAAATCTATTCCATAAAAAGAGCGTTAGAACACAAAGTAAAAATATTAATATATTATTAAGAATCAAAATGTTATACAAGTATCCGAAAAAACACAATCAAAGTTAGATCTTAAACAAGAACAAGCTTTCAAGACTATATTATAAAGAGCCGACTCTGCTATAACAGGATTATTCTTTGTAGATGCCTCCGGCGGAATCGAAATAATATTTCTATGTCATGCATTACTTGCAAATATCATATCAAGAGGCATGACACTGTTAACAATAATAGCAAGTGGTTAACAACAACGATTTTATTGTGAGGCCACCCACTTTAGATTAATATACATCTTCAAACAATTTAAATAACCATCACAAATATATCAAAGAAGAGCAATGGTGCTAAATTTATAAGGAAATGAAAATCGATAATATGGGATGAAACACTTATGTCTAAGTGTCAAACAGAGTTCTAGAGATACATTGGATTCTAATGAACCGTTTGGTGAAAAATTAATGGTTTGAGAGATAATTTATATCAAGTACTACCAGTAGTTCCAAAATCGACAAAAGCATAGACTGTAAAAGCTAGTTTGCCAGAGTTATACTTTTGGCCTCAAATGAAAAGATTCAACTGACAAGAAATATAAAGTAAGAACGGATCCAATATTTAGTGTCTTCTTGCTTCGTGCCGGAACAAATAAGATCATCCAATAAAAGATAATTTGGTTCTTCCTGAACACTTGGTTATCAATCTTAATGGTAATAATAGTACATTTAATAAGAGAAATATTTCTACCATTAGATTAAAACGCAATTTGTACAAATCAAATAATATAATTAAAAAGATTTCTTAGCTTGCAGAAATGAATATGTTGATCAATTCAATAAAAGGTTGATTGCAAAATTTTATAGTAAAAACAAAATATTTTCTGTTTTTGACTTAGGAGAAAATGATACCAATAATTACTATCAAGAAGAATATTTAAATAGTTTAATATCAAACGGCTTTCTACCATGCATGTTTGTTGTCAAGTTTATTATTTCTTCCATATGTTAGTGTCACCGTATATATAATAGGCTAAGTTGATCTTCCATTGTATATAGGTTGATTTCGAAGAAAAATATGTCTGTCATGCTATTGAAAAACTTAAATACCCCGAATAACTTATGTAATAGCACACAAATGGTATATAGAAGTTTTGACAATAACGTCATATATGCAAAAATTATGATACTGGTCAATGTGTTTCTAAGTATATTCTTATCTCTGAATTCAACTTTCTTCTTCCGAAAGTAAGGAATATCCTTTTAAATTTGTATGAAAATAATTTTTAGTATGTTTATATTTTGCAAATATAATAAATACAACACAAGGACAAACATCATAAATATTGGACTATATTTACCGCAATATATTTTCTTGCACGAACAACTGTATTTTGCACTTTCAAGAGGGATATCAAAATCGACAACAAGAGTTCTGGTTAAGGTAGAGCAACCAAAGCATTAGGAGGAAACATACACAAAAAAATATTGTGCACAAAAGTGTTCGTTAAGATACCACCATATTAAATACTTTTAAACTATAATACATAATTATCTAACTAACATGACAAAATTGATCATTTGTGTAAGTTTTGATGATATCATTTTATTTTAAATTCATGTATATGCTAATGTAATAATATTTTTCGGCATTTAGATGATTGTTTTATTATTATACATAAAATCTCTCTTATTAATTAAATATTATTGTTCTTTCATATAAATAAATGTTTAAATCATCACGTATTATTATTAACGTGCACCACACGTTCATAGATACTAGTATATATATATATATATATATATATATATTAAATTTTAAATAACTTTAGTGAAATTTCCCGTTTTAATATAGCTCGCTCTAACTTCTCTCAACCTCCCAAGGCAACCCATCCCACACCAGAGGCCGACGCAATATTTGTATAATAGGTTTAACTAAATTCAATATTTTTGAAATGTGGTTGTGAAAAACAACTAAAATATTAATAATTATGAAATTATAAACTCAGAAATAGAATTTTAAATACAACGATTTTAATCTAAGATCTTTAAAGATTAAACTAATTAAGCTAAAATCATGGATTCACAATTGATCCGACAAGAAAAATTTAGTGAAGGAGCTAAAACTTGACGTACATTGTATATGTACAAGCAACTGGTACCCATCTTTTCAAATAGAATTTTGGAAAATTCATGTCTTAGATGTTGCTATAAAGTTCTGGTTTTAGTCCTTTGTTAGTTCTACCGAAAAATAAATTGATTAAGTTTGGGTTCTCTCAAAAACTTTCCACCATTAAAAGTTAAATATAATGTATAATGCTCCCTCGGCACCTAACAATGAACAAACTCACATGATGTTTGATTAAATGGCCCTTGGGACCCATCAATCTTCTTTTATGTTTTGTTTTTTTTTTGAAAATTAATTTGATTGTTCTAAGGTTGGTGTAAACTCGAATGCATGACCTAGGAAGCATTCGATATTTTTCTTCACTTTATTCTGTTGAAAAAGAAACAAAGTTGACCTGAGCATTATTTCGAAATAAAGGTTATATCAATGTTACGCTAAGATAAGTAGATAACTATGAAGCAAAACCCTTTTAAAACTATAAAAGGATATTAGTTTTTCAAAAGAATATGATCACAAAAGATTTGGTTGAAGCTTCCTTTATATATATATTTCTCAATTCAAGTACCCTATTTTGACTTGAGAATAACACTGTAGTCTGTAGTTACATGGTAATTCGAAGGAGATGGGGGTAAGATGTGCTTATGTAATAAACTACTGTATTCTTATCTTTTAGATGTAGCAAAGGAGGTGATGGGGACCAGAAAATCTTAAGTATATTGAATTATTTATAATAAATAAAAGTATAGTTTAATTGGGAAGAATAAAGAATAAATGGACAAAGAGAGTGGTCGTGGGTTTTTGGAGAATGGGATAGTTTGGGAGGATGTTGGTCTTTTGAGATCTCATTGGAAAGTGAATTAAGAACAATGGTCCATTATTTTAGGGCATTGATTTGGGCGCCCCTTTGGGTTTTGTTAGCCAGACTCCCCACATCTAATTATAGGATTGTCCATTCACCCCTTCTACTACATGTTAGTACTCTTTCGCTTGGAAATTAAGGTGGGAAAATGTTTAAATTTGCTCATGTACTGTTTTGAACTTGCTTAATTTTGTTTTTCATTTACTTTTGCTCCATTGATATCTTTGTCAATTGCAAATTATCTCATATTTATCCTTGTTATTAATGGAGCTCAAAGTGTAAAATGGATATACTTTTTGTAGCTATATTTTTTGAGAATAAAAGTTCATATTTACCCCTTAATTTCAAATTTTGACTATGATTTAAAATTACTCTCAGGTTGGAGTTCCATTAAGAGTCAATGGCAAAAATAACACTTTTTCATAATAACCGATAATGGAGGACAAAATGGCTCACTTTCAAATAGTGTAGCAGAAATACTGACACTTTTCCCAATTAAGAGAAACAACAACAACAATCCAGTAAAATTTTATTAATGGAGTCTGGGGACGGTAGTGTGTACGCAAATCTTACCACTACTTCGAAGGAATAGAGAGGCTGTTTCCGAAAGATCCTCGGCTAAAATAGAAACAAAAAGACAAAAGGACAAAAATGAGACAATATTAGTATCAGAACAACAATCATATGAATTCCAAGAGAAAGGGTAAGAAAAATAACGAGGTTAGAAAACGAAAGCAAGTGAAGGAAAATCATCTTCTTTTATTCTTTGGTTTGAGCAGAAAACAACAAGAAAAAAGAATATAAGCGTAAGGAAAACATAGGAAAGAAAGTAGAAACTCGTAAAGCGAGTGAAATAAATCATTTTCAGTTATTTCTTTGGTCCGATAGATAAAATGGAAAATAAAAGGGTTAACAAAATACGAGAGAACGGAAAAACAAGTGAAACGAGGGAGGATTTTCTTTTACTTCTTTGGTTTGTATAGAAAACAAGGAAAATAAAAGGGTAAAGAAAGAATACGCGACAAGGGGAAATTCGAGTGAAGCTAATGTAGAAAAATCATTTTCTTTTACTTCTTTGGTTTGAATAAAAAACGAGGAGACAATAAAAGAGTGCAGGAATGTGACGACCCGACAATAGTTTTGAACACTAGTCTTAATTTTTGTGTTTCGAAATCTCCCGTAGCTTCATTAAATATTTATTGATTTGCATGCGTGGTCCGAGTCACTTTTCGGAAAGCTTTTGTGTGAAATTTTGAAAAAAATATGATTTTTGACTTAAAATGAGACTAGAGTTGATCACGGCCAACATTTTAGGTAAACGAGCTCGAATCAGTGTTTTGACGATTCTAATAGGTTCGTATAATATTTTTGGACTTGTACGCACGTTTGGTTAGGGTCTGGGGTGACCCGAACGCGTTTCGGCACATTATGTGTGAAATTATGAAAATTGAGTTTAAGTTAAATAAGTTTTGATGATTTTATTTGATGTTAGTTTGATGATTTGAGGTAGGGAGCAAGTTTGTATAATGTTATTACAGTTGTGTGCATGTTCAGTTTGGATCCCGAGGGGCTCGGGTGAGTATCAGATGAGTTTGGTTGATTTTAGGATTGCTGGTGCAAACTGTTGGTGCTTCAGGTCTGCAGATCTCGCATTTGCGATCAAATGATCGCGTTTGCGATAAGGGGCTGGTGGGCTGGTACTTCGCTTTTGCGAATATCTGATCGCATTTGCGGACACTGGGTGTTCACATTTATGACCTTTGAGTCACTTTTGCGACTTGGAGCTGGGGGCTGGCAGCTTCGCAAATGCGAAGCTTAGCTTGCATTTGCGATGAAGCGACTCCTGGCATTTGCGACGTTTGGTTGTCTGATGCACTGATCGCATTTGCGATCAGTGTCTCGCATTTATGGACATCGCATTTGAGAACAAACGTTCGAAAATACGACATCTGCAGCGGGGTAAAAAGGGAGAAAATCGGGACTTAACTCATTTTACACCATTTCTCAGCCCCAAACATTCTAGAGGTGATTTTTGAAGAACTTTTTCTTCCCAAATTCATTGGTAAGCAACCCTTATTTATTTTCTATCAATTCCCCATTACTTTTCATGAGTTCTTAACATCAAATCTATGAATTTCATGGTTGAAATTAGGAATTTTGGGTAGAATTTAGGATTTTGTAAAACTGAGATTTGAACCTCAAATTGAGATCGAATTTCGAAATAAATCACATAAACGGGCTCTAGGGTGAATGGATAATCAGGTTTTTTGTCGGAATCTCATATTTCCAAAATATTATGGAACATCGGATCTACAGAAACACATTACAACTTATACTACAGTTGTGAAAGAAAACGATTTGGCTCCACATGTGATCGAATCAGTCTTGTTAAAGAAATTTGGCGAAACTATAACAAAATGGTCTTTAACATGATATTCACTTTTACCTGCACACTCAATTGATTCTTTTGAAATGCATGCAGATTCTTTCATTAAAGTGACGAGCACAAAACACAACACAAAGTTATTGCTCGCTAGTCAAAGATAGTATAGTTTAATTATCGTCTCCACATGAATTGAATTTTAACAGTGTTCGAATAATCTTCAGTTAATTACTATTCAGAAAAATTAACACTTGATTTAATGATTATCAACTATGATTAACTACTAAAAATTAAGCAATTAATAATTGATCAAAAAAAGACACCAGATGAGCAACAAAGAAATATCAATGAGATGAATAAGGGTATTTGACTAGACATGTGCATGATAATTGACTCGGGATCCAATTCTTGAGTTAGCTCACTCTATAATACTGCTGATTCTCACGAATTCAACAGATAATCAGATTAAATTGAAGTTAATGTTCCTTTATTGATTAAACATTAAATTCAATAATTAATCCAATAGAAGCACGATTAACAATTATAACGAATAAAATGATGGTTGTGGTCTAAAGGGTATCTTTTCACGAATATTCCGTATTTTCTAGTTCGATTAATAATTCAAAAGGCTCTTTCAATTACTTATTTGAATCGAGAATTTAAACTAAAGCATAAGATGTAAAGAAATTCAATATTAAGCCCCTCTTTTGATTAAGCAAAATAATAAATAACTTCACAATACAAATTAAAACTCTATCAATTAATTCCATCAGTTGTTGTCACGATCCAATTTCTCCTATAGGCCGTGATGGCGCCCAGCGTCGCCGCTAGGCAGGCCAACAATGAACTAACCATGTGATTGCTCCTTTTAATAAGCTTTCAAGTAATTAAATTCCATTTATTAAGAAAATTAAGGAGTAGAAAATTTAGTAAATAAAACAAAGACAACTGAGTGGCAATCATAGTGATATAAATACTCCAAAACCGCAAAATCTACTAGTATGTGTGCTAAGACCTGGTGTCACAAGTGTATGAGCAACTAGTAGAATATACAAAACTCTAACTACTGTCTAAAATAAAGATAGATAGAAAGTAAGTGCAAAAGAGAGACTCTAGGTGCTGCAGAACGGCTCAGGAAGCAGCTCGCCACTAGGCCTCAGGGTCACGGAGGTGCACGCCGGTATGACTTCCAGATGCACCTGCCTCAGATCCTGCACGGGTAGTGCAGAAGTATAGCGTGAGTACATAAACAACATATACCCAGTAAGTATCTAGTCTAATATCGAAGAAGTAGTGACGGGGGGTTGGCATCGACACTTACTATGGGCTAACAATAAAATACAAAAATTCTAAATAAGCGTGGATTATGTAAATAATAAATATAACTCAATAACAAGCAGTGAGTATTAATTCTTTCACTTATAATAAATTTCAAGTCAATTTATGTCATTAAATAATTATAACTGCTCAAGCCATAAAATAATATCAAATATAATTAAGCTCCGAGTATTATTCACGCACGATTATGCTGAGGTCGTACGACTCGATCCAGAATAATGTGTATATTGCCAAGGGTCGAGTGGCACGAACCATAGATGTATCTATTCTACTGCCGAGGCGGTCGGCCCGCTCCACAAGAAGAGGGGATACTTTATAAACATTCAGTTTAAATCTATTACAAAGCTAATAAACAAAGAAGTACAATTTCTATTAACGGTCAAGTATCCCGCCAAAACTCAAGTAAGTGGGAGTTGGTCTTTTACAATTCCTTTATCAAGTTCCAATATAATTTAGGTACTTTAAATCAACAAATAGGGTGCAAACATTACAAGTATCTCATGATTCGGGTCCTAAGCTACCCGAACATAAATATAATTAGTAGCTACGCACGGACTCTCGTCACCTCGTGCATACGTAGCCCTCACAATTAGGAACAAATAGTAATTTAAATCACCTATGGGGTAAATTCTCTCTTACAAGGTTAGGCAAGAGACTTACCTTGTCTCAAAGCTCGCTTCCGATCCACAAATATGCTCTAAATCCTCTACTTGGTGCCAAACAACCCGAAACTAATCAAATGTTGTATAAATTAATCAATACATGTTCAAAAGTTCATAATCTAACTATTAGAGTGATTACCCAACCCCAATTGGAAGATTCCTAAAATTCACCTCCGGGCCCACGTGCCAGGATTTCGGAAATTTTCGAAGATAATTGTTACCCATAAACTTACGAACTCAAATATATATTTTTTATCCCATCCCATAATCATTTTCGTGGTTAAATTCTATTTTTATCAAAACCTAGGTTTGCTCGTCTAAACCCATAATTTTCATAATTTTACATGTTAAAATCTACCCATAATCTATGTATTTAACGCACATTGGATAGAAATTACTTATCTCCAATAGCTAGCGAAAACCCCTCCCTAAGAAGCTCCAAAATCGCGCAAGAAGTGAAAGAAATGAGTCAAAAAGGTCTAAGTCCCGTATTAATTGAACCTCACTGCCTCCAGCACTTCCGCTTCTGCGGCTCTATGGCCGCTTTTGAGGCTCCGCATCTGCGAAAATATCATCGCATATGCAGCTCTCCCCCTGTTAGCCTACTTTCGCATTTGCGAACACTGGCCTGCTTCTGCGATGCACGTGCCGCACCTGCGGCTTTGTCCGCTTCTGCGGTCGATTCCATCGCTCCTGCGCTTTCGCAGGTGTGCACCATTCTCTGGACCATGCTCTCCATCTGCATTCTCTAGGCAGCCCACGCTGGGCCGCTTTTGCGGCTGTTGGCTCGCTTCTGCGAGCTCGCACCTGCGGCTGGCCCTCCGCAGGTGTGATTGCACCAGAACTCTGATGCTTCAGCTATTCTTTCCAAGTCCAAATGAGTTCCGTGCCTCATCCGAATGACATCCGGGGCCCTTGTGTCCCCACCCAAACATACCAACAAGTTCGAAATCATAAAATGGACCTGCTCGACCTCACGAAACACGATAAACAACACCAAAACTAAGAATCACACTCCAAACCAAATCTAATCAACCTATGAACTTTAAGTTCTTCCAATTTGCTCCGAACGCGCCAAATCATACTTAAACTACTCGGAATGACACCAAATTTTGCGTGTAAGTCTTAAATCACCTTACGGAACTATTCTCAGACTCGGAATTCCAAACGAACCTCGATAACACCAAAACCTACTCCAATCCAAATTTAAAGAACTTTAAAACCTTCAATAGACCAACTTTCAACTCTAGGTACCGAAACGCTCCCGGGTCATCCAAAAACCCGATCCTGATCCAAGTCAAACTTAGCAATTTAAAGCCAATATTAAGGAACTGAATGTTCTGATTTCAACCCGAACCTTTCCAAAACCCGAACTAACCATCCCCGCAAGTCATAAAATAGTAAAAGCACATATGAAGAGTCTTATTTAGGGGAACGTGGATCTAAAAAGCAAAACGATCGGTCGGGTTGTTACATTCTCCACCTCTTAGACAAACGTTCGTCCTCGAACAGGTCTAGAATCGTACCTGGAGTGCCGAATAAGTGTGGATATCTGCTCCGCATGTCCTCTTCGGTCTCCCAAGTCGTCTCCTCTACTGGTTAACCCCTCCACTGAACCTTTACCACAGAAATCTTCTTGGACCTCAGCTGGCGAACCTGTCAGTCAACAATGGAAACTGGCTCCTCCTCATAACCCAGGCTCTCATCTAGCAGAACCGTGCTGAACTCTAACACATGCGACCTGTCGGCATGATACCTCTGGAGCATAGACACGTGGAAAACCGGATGAACTCTCGATAGACGGGGAGGCAAAGAAAGCTCATAAGCAACCTCTCCAACTCGTCTCAACACCTCAAATGGACCTATAAACCTTGGGCTCAACTTGACCTTCTTTCCAAACCTCATGATTCCCTTCATCGGCGAGACCTTCAAGAGAACCTTCTCACCCACCATAAATAATAAATCACGTGCATTCTGATCCGCGTAACTCTTCTATCTGGACTATGCTGTGCGAAGTCGCTCCTGAATTAACTTTACCTTTTCCAAGGCATCCTTCACTAAATTAGTACCATATAACTTAGCCTCGCCGGGCTCAAACCATCCGATGGGTAAACGACATCGCCGACCATATAAAGCCTAAAATGGATCCATCTCGATACTGGATTGATAGCTGTTGTTATAAGCAAACTCGGCCAAAGAAAGGAATCGATCCCACTGCCCTTCGAAGTCAATCACACATGCTCTGAGCATATCCTCCAAGATCTGAATTGTCCACTCCGACTGCCCATCGGTCTGTGAATGAAAGGCTGTGCCGAACTCTACCCGGGTCCCCAACGCGCTCTGTACTGCCCTCCAGAAATGCAAAGTAAACTGAAGGCCTCTATCTCATATAATGGAGACAGGCACACCATGCAACCGAACAATCTCCTGGATGTAAATCTAGGCTAATCTCTCTGAGGAATATGTGGTCACTATCAGAATGAAGTGTGCCAACTTGGTCAACCTGTCGACAATGACCCAAACTGCATCAAACTTATGCAAGGTCCGCGGCAACCCAATTACGAAATCCATAGTAATGCTCTCCCATTTCCACTCAGGTATGACCATCTTCTAGAGTAAGCCACCTGGACTCTGATGCTCATACTTAACCTGCTGGCTATTTAGGCACCTCGCTACACACTCAACTATGTCCTTCTTCATCTGCCACCCCCAATAATGCTGCCTCAGGTTGCGATACATCTTCGTGGCACCTGGATGAATAGACTACCGAGAACTGTGTGCCTCCTCTAGAATCTTTTCCCTCAATCCATCAATATTATGGACACATAAGCGACCCTGGAGTCGCAGAACACCATCCTCAGCAATAGTAACCTCATTGGTACTACCATGTAGTACTGTCTCTCTGAGACCAACAAGTGCGGATCATCAAATTGACAAGCCTTGATCTGTTCGAGTAGTGAAAACTGGGCGACAATGCATGCAAGAACTCGGCTGGGCTCTGAAATATCCAACCTCACAAGACTGTTAGCCAAGGACTGAATGTCCAAAGCTAGTGGCCTCTCATCTGCTGAAATGAATGCCAAACTACCCATACTCTTCGCCTTTCTACTCAAGGCATCCGCAATTACATTCGCCTTGCCTGGATGATACAAGATGGTAATATCATAATCCTTTAGTAACTCGAGCCACCTGCACTGCCTCAAATTGAGATCCCTCTGCCTGAACAAATGCTCCAAGCTATGATGATCGATCTAAACCTCACAGGACACCACATAAAGATAATGCCTCCAGATCGTAAGAGCATGAACAATCGCGGCCAACTCCAAATTGTGTACAGGGTAATTCTTCTCGTGGGGTTTCAGCTGACGTGAAGGATATGAATAACTCGCCCCTCCTAGATCAATACATAACCCAAACCAAGGCGTGAAGCGTCACAATACATAATATACATCCTTGAACTAGAAGGCAACACTAACACTAGTGCTGAAGTCAATGCGGTTTTGAGCTTCTGGAAGCTCACCTCACAATTATCGGACCATTGGAAAGGAGCACCCTTCTGGTTCAATCTAGTCAGAGGTGCTGCAATAGATGAGAAGCCCTCCACAAACCAACAGTAATAACCCGCTAACCCCAAGAAGCTCCTAATCTCAGTCGCTATGGTAGGACGAGGCCAACTTTGAAATGCCTCAATCTTCTTGGGATCTACCTTATTACCCTCGCCTGATACAACATGTCCCAAGAATGCCACGGAATCTAACCAGAACTCACACTTTGAGAACTTAGCATATAACTTTTGTTCCTGCAAGTTCTGAGGCACCACTCTCAAATGTTGTTCGTGCTCCTCCATTCTACGTGAGTAGATCAAAATGTCATCAATGAAGACAATGACAAATGACTCAATATATGGCATGAATACCCGGTTAATCAAATCTATAAATGCCGCTGGGGCATTAGTTAAACCAAAGGACATCACTAGAAACACATAATGGCCATATCTAGTCCGAAAAGCCGTCTTCGGAACATCCGAATCCCGAATCTTCAACTGATGGTACCCCGATCTCAAGTCGATCTTAGAGAACACCCTAGCACCCTGTAACTGGTCAAACAAATTATCAATACGCGACAATGGATACTTGTTCTTAATGGTAACTTTGTTCAACTGGCGGTAATCAATGCACATCCGCATGGTCCCATCTTTCTTCTTCACAAATAACACTGGTGCAGCCTAAGGCGACATACTCGGTCTGGCGAACCCTTTTGCTATCAACTCCTCAAGACGCTCTTTCAACTCCTTCAACTCATTCGGAGCCATACGGTACGGTGGAATAGAGATAGGATGGGTACCTGGAGCCAAATCAATACAGAAATCGATATCACGATTCGGCGGCATGCCTGGAAGATCAGAAGAAAATACATCGGAGAGCTCCCGGATCACAGGCACTGAATTAATCACCGGTGTCTCTGCAGTAGTATCCCAAACATAATCTATATAAGCCAAACAACCCTTCTCGACCATGTGTCGAGCCTTTAGGAAAGAGATAACCCGGCTAGATGCACTGACAGACGAACCTTTCCACTCCAATCTAGGAAGATCTAGCATTGCCAAGGTAACTGTCTTGGCATGTCAATCAAGAATGGCGTGATATGGGGACAACCAATCCATGCCTAGGATGACCTCAAAGTCGGTCATATCAAGCAACAAAAGATCCGCTCTAGTCTCATAACCACAGAAAGTCACGACACATGATCGATAGACTCGATCCACAACAATAGAATCGCCTACTGGAGTGGACACATAAACAAGAGTACTCAAGGACTCACGAGGAACACCCAGGAAATGATCAAACAAAGATGAAACATATGAATATATGGACTCTAGATCAAATAGTACTGAAACATCCCTACCGTAGACAAAAATATTACATGTGATCATGGCATATGAGAACACTACATCTGGTCTGGCCGGGAAAGCATAGAACCTATTTGGAGCGCCACCTGACTGGCCTCCACCTCTAGGACGACCCCTACCTACCTGCCCTCCACCTCTGAGCGGCCAGACGGCTGGTGTGGCAGTTGGTTCTATAATCATAGGTTGTTGATCCTGCTGCACTGCCTTGCCCCGAAGCCTGGGGTAGAACCTCCGCACATGACTAAGATCCCCGCACTATAAACAACCTCTCGATACGGTGGACTGCTAACTTGAAGTCTGACCCTAATGGACTGAATACCCACTGGAGGAACCCTGAATAGCTGGTGGGAAGTAGGAACTCTCCAGCATGGCGCTGAAATAAGGTCACACTGGAGCACCCCGAGAAGACGACGATGTTGGATAGGTGGGCCTGCTAGACTGACCCCTCATGAACTAACCCCTGCCCCTAGCCGGGGCACCACTGAACTCTCCATAATATTAAAACCGCTTATCCCTCGTCGCTTTCTCTCGGCTCCGCTAATGGAAACCCTCGATCCTCCGAGCTATCTCCATAACTAGCCCGTAAGAAGTCCCAATCTCAACCTCTAGGGCCATAATGGCCTGAATACCAGAGTGCAAACCTGCAACAAACCTCCGCACTCTCTCTGCATTGGTAGGAAGTATCATAAGTGCATGGCAAGATAACTCAGAGAATCTCGCCTCATAGTCGGTCACCGACATCTGACCCAGCTGGAGCTGCTCGAACTGAAACCGCAACTCTTCCCTCTGAGAGGGTGGAATATATCTGTCCAAGAAGAGGTGTGTGAACTGATCCCAAGTCATGGGAGGAGAACCTGCTGGTCTGCTAAGAAGGTAGGAGTTCCACCATATATGGGTCCTTCCCTCCAGCTGAAAGGTGGTAAAGTCGACCTTGTGGGACTCAAATATCCACATGTTGTGCAGTCTGTCCCTACACCGATCAATAAAATCTTGGGGGTCCTCATGCCGCTCACCCCCAAAGACATAAGGATGTAGCCTAGTCTATCTGCCCAATAGCTTCTGCGGATCGCAGACCACAGCTTGTCTGGGCTCAGGTACATCTGCTGTAACTGGCTGAGCTCCACCCACGGGTAGTGCGCCCGGGGTATGATATACGGCAACTGTATGCCCTAGAGCCTGAGCAGTAGGGGTCTGTGCTAACCCTCCTGCTTAAGATGTGGCTGGGTCAGCTGGAAATAAATCAGTCTGAGTCATAGAATCCATGAATCGCAGCATACATCCCATGACCTCCTGGAATCCCGGTGCGGACATGAAATCCACCGGGGCTGGCTTTGCTGCAGGCACCTCGCCCTGCTCCTTAATAATAGGATCATCTACTGGATCCACTGGTGTCACAACTGGGGAAACTCTAGGACGTCCTCATCCTCTACCACGGGCTGGAGCCCTCCCTCGGACTCTAGCAGCTGGGGGAGCAGCTCCTCCATGATCGGGCAACTCCGCCGCGTGCGTTCTCACCATTTGTGAGAGAATAAGAGAAATATACTTAGCACAACATCAACTGCATGATAGGAGATGAAGAAAGAGTAGTTTCCAAACACTCTATAGCCTCTCGAAGATAAGCACGAACGTCTTTGCACCGATCCGCAAGACTCTATTGGGCCTACTCATAATTTGTGAGACCTACGTGAACCCATTGCTCTGATACCATGTTGTCACGGTCCAATTTCTCCTATAGGCCATGACGGTGCCTAACGTCGCTTCTAGGCAAGCCAACAGTGAACTAACCATGTGATTGCTCCTTTTAATAAGTTTTCAAGTAATTAGATTCCATTTATTACGAAAATTAAGGAGTAGAAAATTTAGTAAATAAAACAAAAGCAAATGAGTGGCAATCGTAGTGATATAAATACTCCAAAACCACAAAGTCTACTAGTATGTGTGCCAAGATCTGGTGTCACAAGTGTATGAGCAACTAGTAGAATATATAAAACTCTAACTACTGTCTGAAATAAAAATAGACAGAAAGTAAGTGCAAAAGAGAGACTCTAGGTGCTACAGAACGGCTTAGAAAACAGCTCACCACTAGGCCTCAGGGTAATGGGGGTGCGCACTGGTATGACTGCCAGATACACCTGCCTCAGATCATGCACGGGTAGTACAGAAGTGTAGCGTGAGTACATAAACAACATGTACCCAGTAAGTATCTAGTCTAACCTCGAAGAAGTAGTGACGAGGGGTCGACATCGACACTTACTATGGGCTAACAATAAAATACAGAAATTCTAAATAAGCGTGGATTATGTAAAAAATAAATATAACTCAATAACAAGAAGTGAGTATTAATTCTTTCACTAGTAATAAATTCCAAGTCAATTTCTGTCATTAAATAATTATAACTGCTCAAGCCATAAAATAATATCAAATATAATTAAGTTCCGAGTATTATTCGCGCACGATTATGTCGAGGTCGTACGACCCGATCCATAATAATGTGTACGCTGCCGAGGGTCAAGAGACACGAACCACAAGAAGAGAGGATACTTTATAAACATTCGGTTTAAATCTATTACAAAGCTAATACACAAAGAAGCATAATTTTTATTAACGGTCAAGTATACCGCCAAAACTCAAGTAAGTGGGAGTCGGTGTTTTACAATTCCTCTATCAAGTTTCAATATAATTTAGGCACTTTAAATCAACAAATAGGGTGCAAACATTACAAGTATCTCATGATTCGGGTCGTACGCTACCTAGACATAAACATAATTAGTAGCTACGCACGGACTCTCGTCACCTCGTGCGTACGTAACCCCCATAATTAGGAGCAAATAGTAATTTAAATCACCTATGGGGTAAACTCTCTCTTACAAGGTTAGGCAAGAGATTTACCTTGTCTCAAAGCTCGCTTCCGATCCACAAATATGCTCTAAATCCTCAACTCGATGCCAAACAACCCGAAACTAGTCAAATATTGTATAAATTAATCAATACATGTTCAAAAGTTCATAATCTAACTATTAGAGTGATTACCCAACCCAAATTAGAAGATTCCTAAAATTTACCTCCGGGCCCACGTGCCCGAATTCCGAAAATTTTCAAAGATAATTGTTACCCATAACCTTACGAACTTAAATATATAATTTTCATCCCATCCCATAATCATTTTCGTGGTTAAATTCTATTTTTATCAAAACCTAGGTTTGTTCATCTAAACCCATAATTTTAATAATTGTACATGTTAAAATCTATCCATAATCTATGTAATTAAATTACATTGGATAGAAATTACTAACCTCCAATAGATAGTTGAACACCCCTATCTAAGAAGCTCCAAAATCACGCAAGAAGTGAAAGAAATGAGTCAAAAATGGTCTAAGTCCCGTATTAATTGAACCTCACTGCCTGCAGCACTTTCGCTTCTGCGACTCTATGACCGCTTTTGCTGCTCCGCATCTACGGAAATATCATTGCAAATGCGTCTCTTCCCCAGTTGGCCTACTTCCGCATCTACAGACACTGGGCCCGCTTCCGCGTTACCGCTTCTACAACGCACGTGCCGCACCTGCGACTTTGGCCACTTCTGTGGTCGCTTCCATCGCACCTGCACTTTCGCAGGTGCGCACCATGCTCCGCATCTGCAATCTATGGGCAGCCCACGCTAGGCCGCTTCTGCGGCTGTTGGCTCGCTTTTACGAGCTCGCACTTGCGGCTGGCCCTCCGCAGGTGCGATTTCACCAGAACTCTGATGCTTCAGCTATTCTTTCCAAGTCCAAATGAGTTACGTGCCTCGTCCGAATAGCATCCAGGGCCCCCGTGCCCCCACCTAAATATACCAACAAGTTCGAAATTATAAAACGGACCGGCTTGACCTAACAAAACACGATAAACAACACCAAAACTAAGAATCACACTCCAAACCAAATCGAATCAACCTATGAACTTCAAGTTCTTCCAATTTGCTCCAAACGCTTCGAATCGTACTTAACCTACTCGGAATGACACCAAATTTTGTGTGTAAGTCTTACATCACCTTATGGAGCTATTCCCATAGTCAAAATTCCAAACGGACCTCGCTAATACCAAAACCTACTCCAACCCAAATTTAAAGAACTTTAAAACCTTCAATAGACCAACTTTCTACTCTAGGTGCCGAAACGCTCCTGGGTCATCCAAAAATGCGATCCGGACGTACGCCCAAGTCCAAAATCATCATAAGAACCTATTGGAACTATCAAATCCCGATTCTAAGGTTGTTTACTAGAAATGTTGACCCAAGTCAAACTTTGCCATTTAAAGCCAATATTAAGGAACCGAGTGTTCCGATTTCAACCCGAACCCTTCCAAAACCCGTACTAACCATCCCCGCGAGTCATAAAATAGTAAAAGTACATACAGGAAGTCTTATTTAGGGGAACAATGATCTAGAAAGCAAAACGTCAGGTCGGGTCGTTACAATTGTCAAGAATCAAATCCCTAATCAAGTTATCAAAACACCGTATCCGTCAACACCCTAAGGGAAATTACTCTATAGAAATGAAAAAAGTCACTCAATAAGGTTTAAAAACATAGAAAACATCAATGTTAATGATTTGTTATAAACTTCACTATTGCATCGATTATTGGTTGAAATCTTGATGAATTCTTGTGTCTTATTGCCTTAGTTGCTTCTCAAATCTCTCGCAGGTCAAAAGATCCTTCAAAACAGTATTTTTGGTGTATTTATACCATGTAGAAGTGGGTCCGGATGAAACTACCTTTTTCAAGCCGAATTAGGACAATACTCTGAGAAAAACACACTGGCACGGGGCAGGGCGCGCTGCCCCGCGCGCCGCGCTAGTGTACATTTACAGAGAGTAGAGGCTTTAATTTGACTTTTAGACTGTTGATTAAGAATTTAGTATTTTCTTATGAAATTGATTCCTATAGCTTGATTTGATCGTATCAAATTGTTTGTGGCTAGATTCGAGGAATTCGGAGGGCGTTTCGCGAGGCAAGGGCTTGTTGGAGTAGAGTTTTTCATAGTTTGAGTTAAGTAACACTTCTAAAATTTGTTCTGAGGGTATGAAACTTTGAATTACGTATTATTTGATTTGTGTTGAGGTGACGCACAAGCTAGGTGATGGGCGTGTGGGCGTACACCGTAAAAAATATGACTTGGTCGATTCTATGGAGTTGTATAGTTGAAAAGCCTTGTTATTACCCGTATGTTCACCATGTTTTAGAACAATTAAGCTATCAGTCATGTTAGAAATCCTTCTTAGGATATGTGTTGGTGCTGTTGGTACCCACAGAGGTCATGTTACATATTGAATTATTTGCTTAATTTGCCATTTTGTACTCAGTCACAACTATTATTTGCATATTATATCTCAGTTGTTGTTGTCCTTTATTGATACATCATATCATCATTGTTTAGGTTGATTATCATGATTCTTGTGAGCCCGAGAGACTGGTGAGATTAATGACTGAGTGAGGCTAAGGGTCTATTGTGAGTGATATTCCTGGGATCGGGCTGCACGCCGCAACATGCTTATTTGATTCATGTCGGGATTTGTCTTATTATAGCGCTTGGGTTGTATCCCCCCCCCCCCCCCCCCCCGGAGTCTGCACATCCACAATGGGTGCAGTTGCTAGCAATTTATTTATATTGGGGCTGGATATGCCCTGGATTTATTTATAGTTGGGTTGGATCTGCCCTGTTATGTGTTGAATTTTATTGCAAAACCTAAAAGCATGTCTATATTTTTGTACCGTTACTTGTAGATTATGAATTTCTGAGACATCACTGTCATTTTTTTCTATAACTTTCCATACTGTTAATGTTGTATGTGGATTGTAATACTTGAACCCGTCACTACTTTCAGTCGAAAGGTTAGATTTATTACTTATTGAGTTGGTTGTACTCACGCTACACCCTGCACCTCGTGTGCAGATCCAGGTGTGTCCGGTCACGGCGGTTACTGATTTAAAGAGTTCAGATATTCGGATATCATCGAGGTAGCTGCTTTGGTGTCTGCAGGCCTTGACTCTCCTTCCTTAACTTTCACTTTATTTATTCAGTTCTACTTTCCAGACAGTGTACCAGACTATGTCATTATGCAGATGCTCATATACTCAGTGATACCCCGATTTTTGGGAAAACTTATGTATTGAGTTATGATATTCTATTCTGTTTTATGAGATTCTTATTTTTTTAAACTATTTTAGTAAATTTCAAGTTGAAAGTGTTAGAAATGTCTAAGTAGTCGGCTTGCCTTGTACCATGATAGGTGCCATCATGACATGTTGGATTTTGGGTCGTGAGAAGTTGGTATTAGAGCCTAGGTTACATAGGTATTACGAGTCATGAGCAGGTTTAGTAGAGTCTTGTGGATCGGTACAGAGACGTCTGTACTTATCTTCGAGAGGCTGCCGAACCCTTAGGAAAACTTCACATTCTTGTACTCTTGTCGTGCAAATTTGTTGATTCTGGGAACTAAACTTCTAATATTATATTCTCTCACAGATGGTGAGGACACATGCTAATGGACATGACGCACAACCACCAGTACCACAAGCTAGGGCCACGAGAGGCCGGGGTCAGGGTAGGGGCCATGGTAGGGGCAGAGGTGCAGCTCATACAACAGCTAGAGCAACACCTGCAGATCCACCAGTTGCCCAAGCTCAGGAACAGGTTCCAGATGTGGTTGATCCAGTGGGGCCAGCTCAGGCACCAGCTGTGCCCATTTTGATTTCAGGCCTTCAGGAGGCTTTGGCTCAGATATTGACTGTGTGCACTAGCCTTGCTCAGGCGATTTTTGTTCAGACTGCGCCAGCCACTACTTAGGCTGGGTGAAGTACTCCGACTCCCGCCGCCCATACTCAGAGCAGGAGATAGAAGGACTTCAGACACCGGGGGTACTACCAGCCCAGTCGGTTGCAGTTGTTCAGGACCATGTGGGTCCCGTTATGATTGATGATGAGCAGAGTAAACTAGAGAGATTTGGGAGGCTCCAGCCTCCATAATTCGGTGGGGCTGAGTCAGAGGATGCCTAGGAGGTCTTGGATAGATGCCAGTAGATTCTTCACACAGCAGGTATGCTAGAGACCAGTGGGGTCTCATTCACTACTTTTCAATTTACTGGAGCTGCCTTCAGATGGTCAGAGGCATATGAGAGACGCAGGCCAGTCGGTGCAACACCACTTACATGGTATGAGTTCTCCGTTCTCCTCTTGGAAAAGTTTGTGCCACAGACCCGCATGGAGGAGCTGTGCAGGTAGTTCGAGCAGCTACGTCAGGATGGCATGTCTGTGACCCAATATGAGATGAGGTTTTTAGAGTTGTCTCGTCACGCAGTTTAGTTGGTTCCCACTGAGAGGGAGAGGATTAGGAGGTTCATTGATGGCCTCTACTATCAGTACCATTTTGTTATGACTGGGGAGAGTGTATCAGGTGCTAGCCTAAGTCTGAACTACATTTGACCCGATTCCTTTAAAAAGGATACGTAGGCAGCCCTACTCTAAGGTTCGGTCTAACCAACCAAAAAACAGAAAAGAAAAAAAAAATCAAAAATTCCCTAGTATCTGAATCTGGGACATAATTGTGATTTTATTTATTTTGTAAGAGTCAATTTCAAGAGTTGTAAGTGTACAACACCATCACAATGAGTCTATTTTGAGCCTTCATGCTGCACTTTCTTTCCAACCATATCCCGAAGCCTTCCAAACAAGACCTCCTGATTAGGTTTTGAGAAGGCCACGCAAAATACGAAATGGACATAGGTTATCATACAACTAACAAGGCCATGTCGCTTGCTCAAGGAATTAAAAAATAGGAGAAAAATAAAAAAAAAATAAAAAAATGAGAGAGTCCTACTAGTGAAAACCGTTACAAGCAGTTTAAGGTGACGGTAGGTAGAGATAAATAAATAAGAGAGACTTGTTGGTGAAAACCCCTCGAGCACCACTTGTCGAAGGTGAGTCGTGAGTCTGATGCAAATATTGGCACATGGATGATCGGTTTCAAAGATCAAAGGCATGACAAGAGGAAAGGTTAGATTGGTTTGATAGATCAGGTCGTTAAGTCCAAAATGCATGTCATGATCACTAAGACTGGCTACCACACTTAGAAGAGCCACTTCTTTCCTTTCTTTCCCATAAAAGAAGTATCTCTTGTTAATAATCACTTCCTTCTATTTGTGCATAGCTTTGTCTTTTTGCTTTTATGTCTTTGAGTCAGTCCTCATCAAAATAAGCAAGAAATAATTTCAAAATCTGATACCAGTTTTTCAGTCGCACAAAGCAAATTTTTGCCAGAACATTCAAGATAACATTGTCCAGGGAGCAACATGCACCCAGTTGCTACAGTCGATATGTCTTGAGGATTCGTGCAATATAAAGGTTGCCCCAAAAAATACGCATGTCAGCCTACTTGTCAAAACCAAGCAAAGTTTCCTTGTAGTACTGAATAGAGACTATGAAGTGTGTACATCATGCAAAAGGCACATACACAGTTGTGATTCTCTCTAACAAATAAATTGTTCAAAAAGCAAAAAGTCATTCAAGATATCAAAAAATGCCACCTAAGCAAAGATTTTCTTTTGGGATGAGGCTGATTGAGCCACAAGTGCAAATTGTATAGAGTGCAAAACAATCAGGATTGACACAGGGAAATAAAGATCTCTTTAAAACAACAACGGAGTCTCCCAGTAGTGTATCCAACTTCTAATACAGTCGGTCTTTTGAAAGTGAATGGACACAAAGCCAAGCTGCCAAAGATATCAAGGCCACAAACCGACCATCACTTTTGAAACTCACAGAAATTTTCTTTGTTTGAAACATAAACAAAGCAGTGCAAGGAAAGTGACTCACAAAGAAAAAAAGAAAAAAAAAAGAGATGAAAAATGAAAGAAAAAGAAGATGAAAAGAGCTGCCAAAGGGAAGTTTCTCAAGTCTTTGCCTTTATTTGTCTTTCTAGTATGCATAAATCATGTCATTATTCTTCACATTTTCCTTCTAAGGTAATATATCCTAGTTCGAGACTTGCTCCTCCTAGGGTAAATTGTTTTCCTAGTCTGAGACCCTTTCTCCTAAGATAAGAAGACCTAGTCTGATGAATTTTCTCGTAGGATAGAAGTCTTTGTCTAATGAATCTTTCTCCTAGGATAAAAGTCTTAGTCTGATGAATCTTTCTCCTAAAATAAAAAGTCCTAGTCTAATGAATCATTTTCCTAGGATAGAAGTCTTAATCTGATGAATCATTCTCCTACGATAGAATTCTTAATCTGATGAATCTTTCTCCTAGGATAAAAAGACCTAGTCTGATGAATTTTCTCCTAGGATCAAAATCTTAGTCTGATGAATCTTTCTCGTAAGATAAGAAAACCTCGTCTGATGAATTTTCTCCTAGGATAAAAGCCTTAGTCTGATGAATCTTTCTCCTAAAAGAAAGCTCTTAGTCTGATGAATCTTTATTCTAAGATAAAACGCCCTAGTCTGTTAAATTTTTTTCCAACATAGAAGTCTTAGTCTGATGAATTGTTTTCCTGGATAATTTAAAAAATAACAAGTTTGGATTATTTTATATAAAAAAACTAGAAATAAAAAGAAAGAAAGTCAATGGTTCATGCTCCCATAAAATAAGAACTGGAGCAATATGTTAAAAAGAAAAAAAAGGGAAAAATTATTATCTCCAATCTCTAGTTGTAGGGTACACCATTCCTAACTGCATTTTTCAACGTAGGGTATACCAATCTCTAGTTGTGTTTTTTATTCTATTAATATAGGGTACATAATTCCTAGTCGCATATTAGTATATAATGCACCATTCCCAACTGCATTTTTCAACATAGGGTACACTAATTCCTAGTTGTGTTTTTTTTGACATAGGGCACACCATTCCCTAGTCGTATGTTAGTATACTATACACCATCCCCCAGCTGCATTTCTCAACATAGGGTACAACAATCCCCTATTGTGTTTTTCTTTTGACATAGGGTACACCATTCCCTAGTCTCATTTTTAAAGGGTACACCATTCCCTGTTTGCATTTTTCAATATAGGGTACACCAATCCCTAGTTGTGTTTTCTTTTTGACATAGGGTATACCATTCCCTAGTCGCATATTAGTATAGTTTACGCCATCTACGATTGCATTTCCCAACATAGGGTACCACATTACCTAGTTGTTTTCTTTTGACATAGGGTACACCATTCCCTAGTCGTATTTTAAAGGGTACACCACTCCCTGATGCTTTCTTTGCTCTTAATAAAAATAAACTAGTTTACAGTTTTTCATAAAATATTCCTAGTGCAAACTGGGATAGAAAACTTTTGTTCGTTTTGTTGTCTGTGATGTCTTGTAGGTTTCTCCGCAGAACATAGGTTTGATTTTCAAGAATGAAGTTCCAAAATCTGATAAAAAAAAAGAAGGTTATTCGAGCACAAAGATAGTTGGGTCAAACTTTGACGTGATGCACACATCGACTAGAATCTCAAAATCCATCTTCTCACCTTCTGATTAAGAAACAAGCATCCAAGACTCAGTCCAAGTCTCAATTCAAGCTCAAGCATCAAGAATCAATCTCCAAGCGCAAAGCACCCACCGTCCAATGTGGGTCAACAATCCTCCAATTCAAAGTACCCACCTTCAAATGCGGGCTTCAAATTCAAGGTCCCCACCTTCCAATGCGGGTTTACGGGATCTCAAGCGAAGATTTAAGACACAAGACACAAAGAGTAGATAGGATCTTGTATTTTCCTTTACTCTAATGTAATTTTCTTTTTCATTTTGATGTAATAAATAGGACCGCGGACCGGAGCCTCGATGGAACCTCACTCGACTCTCTAATTCATTATTCCATCACTCTACTTGAACTACACGTGACCTGATTCCTTTATAACTCGGGATATGTAGGCTGTCTAAAACCAAGACTCGGTCACATCCTTTCCTTTTCTTTTCCATTTTGAATAACAGTTTGGTAAAAAATTAGTCACTTTTTTAAATTTCTTTGCTTAAAAACTCTTCATGTTTCCAAGCAAAGAGGGGCATGATGTGAGCACCTAATTTTTTACCATAGTCAAGTTTTTTATCATTTTTTTAATATTAATATTTTTTAGGCTTAATTCTGATATTTTAATTTTAATTTTAGTAAGTTTTGGTAGATAATACATAATGTTTTTAACCTAGCCCACTATCACGTAGAAATCATAGGACTTTATTTTAAACATGGACAAAATTCTAATTTGGTCCAATATCTACTCACCACAATATTCACTTGTCACATCTCATTCCCCTTTCACTATTCCCTTGTCCCATCACTATCTTCTTTCACTCTTCCTCCCTTTAAAATACACATACAAATACAAGAAAGGGGGTAGATATTAGAGGAGAGTAGCCATTTTCCAACCTTAGACTAGCCATAAATCGCTCTTTTTACCACCAAGCTTCTACCCTTTAGTCATAGAAGCTTTCATGACTGATATGGCGTTGACATGAAATAAGAAAATGGGCCATGAAATTTTATGGTTAAAACAGAAAGGCAATTATCAGGCCCAATGTAATAAAGTAGCTGACCTCTTTTGTTCCATAAACAAAGGTTGTAATATAAATAATTAACTTTAGAGTTTAGATAATTAGATGTATTTTAAATGCTAGCCCAAGTTTAACTATTATATGTTAGTGAAGTAAAATTTAATATCATATTCTTACCTCTCGAATAAATAATTTAATAACTTATTCACTTCTATTAATTTATTCAATAATCTTGTACCATATCCAATAGCTTTAACTAGTCCTAATTTTATTAATCCCCATAATCGCGGATTCGCTTGCGTAGCGCAATAGTGACATTTATTAAATTTCAAAATTAATTTCTTCAAGCACGAATGTAGTAATTTCTCAAATGTACTACAAATAAGTAATTGTCATGATTTGGGATTCGCTTGCGAGGCGCGATTATGATCAGTTAATTAATTTTATTTTCAATCACGCATTCATTTATGTAGCGTAGTTAAGACAACGTAATATTATCCAATTCATTCTTTAATAATTCTTAATCAAAAAATAAAAGCGGATAGGTAAAATATGGAAATAAAATAAAGTACAGTTTGTACAAAATTAATTCACGCCAATTCTAGTTAATAAAAGTGATCGTGCTAGAACCATAGAACTCGGGAAATATTTTACACCTTCTCCCTGGTCAACAGAATTTTTACACCTTCTCCCTGGTCAACAGAATTCCTTACACGTACTTTGATTTCACAGACCAACATGAAAAGAGTCAAATCTTCCTTTGAATAGAGATTCAAATAAAGGGTGATTTGGAATACCCAAAAATCAATTCCAAGTGGCGACTCTAAATAATAAAATAATCCCTACTTCAAAAATATCACTTTAACTGGAAAAACTCTTTAACCCACAATAATCCATAACATATATATCTTTGCGGGGGTAGAAAGGGGTGTGACAGCTTTCGCGACTCTGCTTGGAAATGCAAGAATTTGAGCTTGTACATTAACTTTATTTGGCTTTATTAAATTTATATATACTGTGATTTATTTGGGCCTAATGTGCTACTTGTCCGCTTTTTACTGCTTTGATATTGTTGAACTGTACATGTAAAATGTGTTCTCACGCACCCCCTCTAAGTCTTCCTGAAATTAAAATTAGGCATTTGCTTGACATAGCCCGCTTTCTTTGAGATAGTCGAGGTGCTTGTCACCCGGTGAAGGATTTTAGTCACACATATTTTAAGCGAGGAGCACAACCAGCTAAACCGGAAAGTAATGGTACTGTTATGCTGACCCTCCTCGGCTTGAGTTGTCCGCTCGAGTAAGCCAGTCTAGATTCTTTCTCCACCAGGAATTAAACATAGAAAAACAAAACCTCATGCCTGATATCCCTAGTAAGTTCGCTTTATTTGCATCACGTGCATTTGACTTAGCAGCGCTCGACACAGGGGTCGGGTTCTATTTTAGGACAGGTACCTTGTTGACCATTATGTTCATGTTATGTGCTACCCGTTACATTATTTGGGAGGCTTTCATGTTGACCGACTTTAGGGTGGATCAGTTGAATGAATTGAGAGAAACAAAGAACATGCTTGCGATTTTTGTACAAATGTCAGTTCTAAAAAAACGATGTGGTCTAGTGCATATGGTTTTAAAGATTGAATTTCATAAAAATTAAAAAGAAAAATATTCGGTTTTGTCGAACTACGCGTGTCTGATTCTCACTACTTGGTGAGATACGTAGGCAACCTTCATCGGGTCCGACCCCCAATTTTCAAAAATATTTCCTTTATGTCTTCTATTATAAGTTTCTCTTTCAAATATTTCAAAGAAAATAAAAAGAGAAAATATTGAAATTCAAATATATTTTTGTTCTTCTTTAGAAGTCTTAATTTCGGAAATGAAAAAGAAAAAAATCAAAATCCAAAAATATTTCCTTTTTTCTTTAGAAGTCTTTCTTTCAAAAATTTAAAAAATATATTTCTTCTTTAGAAGTGTTTCTTTCCGACCATTTTTTTTAAAAAAAGAAAAAATTGAAATACGGAAATATTTTCCTTGTTAGGAGCTTTCATGGTTTGATTATTTTTTATAAGAGCAAGAAGAAAAAGTTAATTTTCTACGTGTCATGTGTTTTGAATTATGGATAACGGTTTGAGGTGGTCGGTTTGTGGCAAGCCGACAACAGTAGATCGAAGAGAAAAATGTCAATAAATTTTGAAGTTGTTACAAGTGATCACAAGACTCAGGTTCAGACGGTTCAACAAGGGTCTATTGCAGTGGAGGAAAATAGGATGTTGAAAATGCGAATGGATGAAATGTTTCAAGCATGGGCCGATTGATAAGAACCTCCCTCGTTTATTCCTGGTTTCCCAAAGGTTACACCCATCTTGACGACCGCCACTCAGGTCTTGTTGTCTGATCCATTTTGTCCACCAGGAGTTAGTTCATATCCCAACTATATAAATATAGATGGGACTTCTGCTGTGCACTCCCAATTTGTGTCATTAAGAACGAATCATACAACTACTATTGTTACCCCTATTAATAGCATCTCGCAACCAACAGTGATATAGAGGAAAAATCATGAGCCACAGTTTACTACCTAGCAAGAATAGTACCACTCGCCTGAGTACCACTCGTACTGATATGATCTTCCTGGAGAGATTGAGAAGCCTGCTCGAAAGGTGGCACAAGAAGAAATAGCCCAAAAAATGAAAAGCTTGGAACAACGAATAAAAAACATACAGGGGTTGGTAGGTCAAAAGAGTATTGCCTTCAAGGATCTATGTATGTTTCCCGATGTTCGTTTGCCACCTCATTTTAAGGCCCCCAAGTTTGATAAGTATGGGGGACATGGAGACCCCATAGCTCATTTGAAGGTATTATAATCAATTAAGAAGCGCGGTAGGAAAGGAAGAGTTACTAATGATTTATTTTGGGGAAAGGCTTGCGGGAGCAGCCTCTGAATGGTTTACTGGTCAAGATACTTCTTATTGGAATGCTTTGGATGATATGGCTCAGGCCTTTATCAAACAGTTCTAGTATAATGTCACGACCCAAAATCTACTAAGGGTCGTGATGGCACCGGACACCGCTGTCAGGCAAGCCAACACTAAATAGTTAATGTATCTCTCATTTAACAATATTTTTGAAATCATAATTTCCTTTGAATAAATAATGAAAGATAGACTTTACAGAATAAAAAAATAATGTCCTTATCAATTTCAACACTGAACAACCTGTAATCACCCCAAAACACGGTGTTACAAGTGCATGAGCATCAACTAGGGGAATAAATGAGATACAACATCCGTCCAGAGTACAAATTTGGACAAGAAAGAAAAATATAAATACTCTGATGGAGTCTCTGCTGGCTGCGGATCGTAGCATAAGATGCAGCTCACCTAAGTCCCCGTATCGACCACGTCGCTGCGCCCACGAGGCCACTAGGCATACAAGTGCATGTACAACAAAATATATATCAAGTGTAGTATGAATACAAAAATAACGCGTACCCAGTAAGTATCCAGTCAAACCTCGAAGAAGTAGTAACGAGAGGTCTACTCCGACACTTACTATGGCCAACAATAATATACTGATAATATAATTAATCATGGATTTTATAAAACAACTGTAACTCAATAACTTGGAACAAGTAAACAATTCTTTATTTAATAGGAGGTTTCCAAATTTATTTTCATCATTTATCAATTTATCTCAGGCCAATGAGGAAATATCATTTATTATAAATGCCGAAGCAATCAATTCAATCATGCGCAAATCATGCCGAGGTCGTACGATCCGGTCCAACATAATATTTAAAATGTGCACTGCTGAGGGTCGAACGACGCGAATCATATATGCATCTATTTAATCCGTCGAGGCGTTCGGCCCGCTCCACAAAAGATAAACACATTCAACAGTCAATCAAGAATTCTTTAAGGAGCAATTATCCAAGGAAATGTCAATTCTCATTTAGCGGTCAAGAAAAATGAAGTTTAACCTTTTAAAAATTCGTTTACCAAGTTCAATATGATTTAAGAAATTTAAATTAACAATAAGGTTGCAAATATCGCAAGTATAGCATGATTTGGGTCCTAGACTACCCGGACTTAGCATAATATTAGCTACGCACGGACTCTCGTCACCTCGTGCGTACGTAGATCCCACAAATAGAAGCACATATCGTATTATTTCACCTATGGGGTTATTTCACTCTTACAATGTTAGAAAGGAGACTTACCTCGCGCCAGAATTCCATAACCGTCTCCGAAGGCCTTCCGACAACTCAAACCGACACCCATCGCTCTGAAACTAGTCAAAAATTGAGAAATTCCATAAATATATACTCAAATACTCATTATATTCCTATTTAAAACAATTCCCAACTCCGTTCGAAAAGTCGATAAAAACCACCCTTGGGCCCACGTGCCCGGATTCCGAAAAGTTTCAAAGATAAACTTTACCCATAACCTCACGAACTCAAATATATAATTTATTTTCAATTCAATGCCCAAATTCGTGGTCAAAATCCAAAAATACCAAATTCTAGGTTTTCTACCAAAACCCCACAATTTGTACTTATTTTCATGTTTAAATCCTCATAGAATTCTTGTATTTAACTTATAATAAGTGAGAATCACTTACCTTGTGTTGCTTGACAGAAAATCTCCCTTTGGATCTCTCCAATATCGCCCCAACCAAGTGAGAAATGAGAGAAGAAGAGCTAAATCTCGCTCTTAAAAACATTCTGCCTAGTGCCATTTCCGCACCTGCGGAACAGTAGCCGCACCTGCGGCTTCGCAGGTGCGAGACCCCTTCTATTTCTGCTCCTTTTTTCGTTTTTGCGCTCAACCCTTCATTTTTGCGCTTGCACAGATGCGGCCAAAACTCCGCACGTGCGGTCCTTCACCTGGGCAACCTGCTCCGCTTCTGCGGCTCTTATGTCGCTTCTGCGCCCTCCGCACCTGTGGCCAAAACCTCGCAGGTGCGGTTACACCAAATGACAGTAGCCCTCAACCCTTCTTCCAAGTCCTAACTAGATCCATTTACCATCCGGATTCCACCCGAGGCCCTCGGGACCTCAACTAATTATACTAATACATCCCAAAACACATTACGAACTCAGTTGGGCCTTCAAATCACATCTTACAACATAGAAATAACGAATCGCAACCCAATTCACTTAATGAACTTTAAAACTTCCAACTTCTATATTCGATGCCGAAACCTGTCAAATCACATCCGATTGACCTCACATTTTGCACACAAGTTCACTTTTGGATGCGCACCCAATACCAGAATCGCCATACGGATCTATTCCCAGTCTCGGAATCCCAAACAGACATCGATAACATTGAAATGCACTTCAACCCAAATTTATGAAATTCTTTCAAAATGCCAACTTCCACAATAGGCGCCAAAACGCACCTGGGTCATCCAAAACCCGATCCGGACATACTCCCAAGTCCAAAATCATCATACGAACCTGCTGGAACCTTCAGATCCCGATTTCGAGGTCGTTCACTCAAAAATCCAACCTTGGCCAATTCTTTCAACTTAAAACTTCCGAAATTCAATTCTGATCACGCGTACAAGTTATAATACCTTAAGTGAAGCCACTCATGGACTCAAACCGCCGAACGACGCGCTAAAGCTCAAAACGACCGGTCGGGTTGTTACATTCTTTCCTACTTAAACATACGTTCATCCTCGAACGTGCTAAGAACGGCGCTGGAGTTGTCTGAAATCACTGTTTAAAACCTCGTGCACCTACCCGTGCTACCACAACTCAGTTGAGTACATTTGCTCGAGAAAATCTGAAGATTCCCCTTTTGTTTAGTCAAATTAGCCTTAGAGCCAAATTCCAACATCCGAAATTTTCTGCCAGGCCTTCTCCCATCATCCGAACACCGTATCAATCACTGCACGATGCACCAATACATGCCTACATACCTTTACTGAATCCACACCATGCACGACATAATTCACATGACCATAATAACATCCTCTGATAGCAATAGCCGAAATTCCACGAATCCTATGCTCACAACACACCTCATGACACATATAAGTCCCGTTCCAACTCTTGCAATACTGCCACGACGGAAGAGATGTGTAGAAACTCATAACCAACCGCCGAGTCAAAAAATCATTGTGTCTATTCTCCTGACAAGAACCATTACCTCATTCTGAACCACGCAACAATAATTGCTCTTTAATATACTTCATATAAACCCGATTGCACCGATCCCGTGTCCAATAAATCGCGTCTCACCCAGTATAAGATGCCCAGGCAATAAGCCACCTCAGGCTCTGCCAAAAATCTCATATAATGCCGCAATGTGCCAACAAGCTACAAACTCGAATGTGATACATAAAGAAACGAACTCTGGATAGAACTACTCAACCCAGTAACTAATTGAAACAACCAAAAAGATGTTATGAACCTTCCTCGGAAAATGAGAAATAAAACACACAATAATAGATATAGGAAAATGTTACTTAACATCACATTGTTGCGGCATGCAACCCGATCCACACCTAATACCGTTGCGGCGTGCAACCCGGTCCAAATAACATACCCATGGTGGTGTGCCACCTGATCCTACCATATATCTGTGGCGGCGTGCCACCCGATCCACACATGATAACCTATAAGGAAATACTTTACCGAGCTAAAATGCTCATAACTACGAAATACCCGATTATCGACTACAAGCACACCAAGTGCATAATACCATACCTGGGGAGACAGATAGTTCCATACGCTATAAAACTCAAGCATGACTAAGGTGCAATATAGGATCTGTATCTCGAGAGCCATCCTGCTCACATAACATCGTCTCTATGCGGAACTTCAACACATATGCAATTAATCAAGCCGTTTCACAACCCACACGACACAATATAGTATTACATGAAATAGTCGACGACGAAATAACACCCAACGTCCGAATACTCCTCCATAAGGAGCGCTATGCTGAGATGAACATATCCGGCCTGAGATAGAGCACACATTCATATTTTAGATCCATCCACGGACCTCAAGCCGATTCTGATCGTACCGCACTGGCCTAATAACCTTTCAAGGATCCACAATAACCCCTGACACATAAGAACAACCGTCAAATCCAGAACACACTTCCACAGTCCACAACCAAATGAATCGAGCGCCCTTTAGGCATAAATTATCACATTAGCGATAGTACCAAAAATCTCCACACTTGGTTTTAAATCTTCAATCAATCAAGTGACTACATGTCACACTTATACAATCTTCCCGTGGGACATGCTCCCACGACCTTCCGCACCAAAACACGAGTCTGCACATCCATGCCACCAGCCACACAAACCCTGTGAAGCAATCAAGAATCCGCAATCAGTACGCAAAGCCTCCCATACAAGATATCGATCTCAGGTGATGCCAAAGACAATACCAGCTGACTCTAACCATCTGAGTCCTTTCTCGCTCATCCGAGCTCGTGATATTCCTGCCAACACCAAATGGAAACCTTGATCCTCGACTTTCGATTCCCATGCTACCTCCTGCACCTAATCATGTCAATACGCAAATGTACAAGAATTTCATCATAACTCCTGAATCACTAATAGGGTACATACTTCATCATATAGAAACCTTTCACTTAACTCATTTCAGGAGAACCATAGCGACACGTGATTGAATTCCCATAACCGTAGAAAATATAAAGCTCAAGTAGTGGTCTAAACCACCATAACTCTTCCGGGATCCATCTACACATAACATGTCACAATACTCGAATGCCCCCGAGTAAAGTCAATTACGGCGCCCGTCAAGCCTCGCACGTACCTCCACAAATCACATGCATGGTTTAACACGCTGAAGGAACTAATCATTGCTGCCATCATGCCAATTCAACCATTGCTAACCGATCCACTTCTTCTAATTAACCTTAGGCTTGCCTTAGGAATAGTGATAGCTTCATTCAACACATAACAAACTCAATCCGCACTCATCCTGAGTGACCCCATTTCACGAAACCACATTGTCTCCAAAACCCACGAACCATCTCATACCCTCCGTGTGCGCATATTTGCGTATTCAACTGGTACACCCATTCTGACAATTTCTCTATGAATCTAAAGTCATTTGCTCTCATTCCTCTCATGTTACACCGCAGACCAAAGATAACACAGAACACTCCAAGCCCTTTTTCATAATCCGCTGTAAAAGCTCGATACTCAACCATACTACTGACTCAAAATCCTTAGGCACCAGACTTTAACTTTTGACTCCACTAGGACCGTTGTTGAGATTCACCCACTCTGACTTGGTCCCGAATATAATCAAACTCTAAGGCTCCACTAGCACATGAACGCCCTCTCAAAGAGGCATCCGACTGAATCACTTTCCTTGTAAATCACCTCTACAGGAAGCATAAATCCTGAATCTTCCCAAAGCCTGAACATGAATCAATAAGGTCAACTATAGCACACATTCCTCAATCCTTTGCTCAAATTACCGCTGATGTTCTCTTTCCTTAGTCGTAATAACCCACCAATATGCCGATAACCAGAATTCTCACAAGTAGAAAACCATACAATCCCATCGTAGGCGGTGGGGGCTCTCCCACTTAGCTTGAAGCTACCATTGCATAATTCTGGAATCCACCAAGACTACTTATCCCCCATTGACATTATATTGCATAATCAACCCGCCAATTTGCCTCAAAATCTTCCCGTTAACCATTGCATGAACACTCTGAATAACTAGCCACGTTTTCATATTCAACCTCTCACCGGATAGCCAGTAGAATTCTTCGTAGAAGCTTCGTCAACCATGCGACCGCTGACCTATTCACAGGAGATAACCCACCTGTGGAAATTACATGCCAACATCTTCCAACGTCGCTGCTCTAGGTACACTTACTACATAATCAGTAACCTATCTCGAGCCCGTGCTCATTCACTAGTTGTACAAGTCCGTTCACTCCTCATGGATATCAACTAAAAGGTGCGATAGTACATTCCCATCCAAAGTCGTGTTGTATTCTTCCTATTAGGCAACTCTTTCCCGTCGTATCCATTCTCCCCCGCATAATAGCCAGTATTCCAAATTAGGTCCGTAGACCTAGTCACTGTCCACCATAAAAATCCCAAATCACTCTAAACCTTTCCCAAGGCATGTATTCATCCTACCGCCGAACCCATATGCTACTCTGCCACTCTCCCACTTTGGTCAAACTCACTGCTTTAAGCAACCATTCGACTCATGTTCCTTACTCTTGGCCTTCTAAAAGTTTAACCACCACAAGACACCTCCCACACGTGCTTCCTCATCCTTCGCTGACCAGTTGTTGCCTTAAGTCAAAATCCATCTTTTTAGCATTTGAACCAATAGATCGCTACTAACTTTAAATCTTCCCAAAGATCATCTTTCTCGAGCCGTCAACCTTAGAAATACCAATTTGATCTCGAAGTTGCTGCACTCCGCTAACTCTGGTGACTGTTTCCCTGGCACTATCTCACACTACTCTGCCCCGAAGAAAATTGATGAAGACCATAACACCGGAGAACTTAACACATTCACTCAAGGGCGACGAGACCACATCACAGATGCAAATTCTACCATGCTTGAAAATATCAAGTATCGTTACTCCGTCAACCCAAACCTGAACATTCATAGTCCCATTGCCTTTCCTTCACCGGAATTAAAATATTGAATCTTTGAATCATGCACTGAGTAAAACCTCTTTCTAAGTCAATCATTGCTTCGACGCATAGTCCAGCATCCTACCATTACATAACACGGTGCGATAGCAAAGCACGAACCGCCATAACAATAAATGCTAAATCTCAAAACCTTAGGTAGTACTGATACTGAGCTGAAACGGAAGAACGGCTTTCCGCAAAGCGACGTCAATAGCCCAATCGAATACGCAGGGAGAAACATCCTGCATCACAGCTGTAGTACCATTACAATTCCTCGATTCCCGATAGATAACAAACGCTTCACGTTGTATAATGTTGAATAGGAAGGAAATGAAGGCATAAGCTTTATAGGAATCAAATCGCACGATGAGGAATCAAGAAGGGAAGTGCTCCTAACAGCCTTGTAGGCTCTCAAAGATAAGTACAAATGTCTCTGTACCGATCCGCAAGACTCTACTAGACTTGCTCATGCCTCGTGAGACCCAAGTGAACCTAGTACTCTGATAACATGTTGTCACGATCCGCTGTCACTCGACACCGCTGTCAGGTAAGCCAACACTAAATAGTTAATTTAGCTCTCATTTAACAATTCTTTTGAAATCATAATTTCCTTTGAATAAATAATGAAAGATAGACTTTGCAGAATAAAAAAATAATGTCCTTAACAATTTCAACACTGAATAACCTGTAATCACCCCAAAACCCGGTATCACAAGTGCATGAGCATCAACTAGGAGAATAAATGAAATACAGCATCCGTCCGGAGTACAAATTTGGACAGGAAAGAATAATAGAAATACTCTAATGGTGACACTGCTGGTTGCGGATCGTAGCATAAGATGTAGCTCACCTAAGTCCCCGTATCGACCACGCCACTGCGCCCACGAGGCCACTAGGCATACATGTGCATGTACAACAAAATGTACATCAAGTGTAGTATGAGTACAAAAACAACGCGTACCCAGTAAGTGTCCAGTCAAACCTCGAAGACGTGGTGACGAGAGGTCGACTCCGACACTTACTATGGCCAACAATAATATACCGATAATATAATTAATCATGGATTTTATAAAACGACTATAACTCAGTAACTTGGAACAAGTAAACAATTCTTTATTTAATAGGAGGTTTCCAAATTTATTTTCATCATTTATTAATTTATCTCAGGCCAATGAGGAAATATCATTTATTATAAATGCCGAAGCAATCAATTCAATCATGCGCAAATCATGTCGAGGTCGTACGGTCCGGTCCAACATAATATTTAAAATGTGCACTGCTGAGGTCGAACGACGCGAACCATAGATATATCTATTTAATCCGCTGAGGCATTCGGCCCGCTCCACAAAAGATAAACACATTCAACAGTCAATCAAGAATTCTTTAAGGAGCAATTATCCAAGGAAATGTCAATTCTCATTTAACGGTTAAGAAAAATGAAGTTTAACCTTTAAAAATTCGTTTACCAAGTTCAATATGATTTAAGCAATTTAAATTAACAATAAGGTTGCAAATATCGCAAGTACAACATGATTTGGGTCCTAGACTACCCGGACTTAGCATAATATTAGCTACGCATGGACTCTCATCATTTCGTGCGTACGTAGACCCCACAAATAGAAGCACATATCGTATTATTTCACCTATGGGGTTATTTCCCTCTTACAAGGTTAGAAAGGAGACTTACCTCGCTCCGAAATTCCATAACCGGCTCCCAAGGCCTTCCGACAACTCAAACCGACGTCCATCGCTCTGAAACTAGTCAAAAATTGAGAAATTCCATAAATATATACTCAGATACTCATTTTAATCCTATTTACAATAATTCCCAACTCCGTTCGAAAAGTCGATAAAAATCACCCTCGGGCCCACGTGCCCGGATTTAGAAAACGTTCGAAACTAAACTTTACCCATAACCCTACGAACTCAAATATATAATTTATTTCCAATTCAATGCCCAAATTCGTGGTCAAAATTCAAAAATACCAAATTCTAGGTTTTCTACCAAAACCCCAAAATTTCTACTGATTTTCATGCTTAAATCCTCATAGAATCCATGTATTTAACTTATAATAAGTGGGAATCACTTACCTTTTGTTGCTTGATAAAAATCTCCCTTTGGAGCTCTCCAATATCGCCCCCAACCAAGTGAGAAATGAGAGAATAAGAGCCAAATCTCGCTCTTAAAAACATTCTACCCAGCGCGATTTCTGCACCTACAGAACAGTAGCCGCACCTACGGCTTCACAGGTGCGAGACCCCTTTCGCCTCTGCGCCTTCTTCCTCTTCTGCGCTCAACCCTTCGCTTCTGCGCTTGCGCAGATGCGGCCAAAGCTCTGCACCTACGGTCCTTTACCTGGGCGACCTGCTCTTCTTTTGCAGCTCCTATGTCGCTTCTGCGCCCTCTGCACCTACGGCCAAAACCTCGCAGGTGCGGTTACACCAGATGACAACAGCCCTCAGCCCTTATTCCAAGTCCCAACTCGATCCGTTTATCATTCAGATTCCACCCGAGGCCCTCGGGACCTCAACCAATTATACCAACACTTCACAAAATACATTACGAACTCAGTCGAGCCTTCAAATTACATCATACAACATCGAAATAACGAATCACAGCCCAATTCACTTAATGAACTTTAGAACTTCTAACTTCTATATTCGATGCCGAAACCTATCAGATCACGTCCGATTGACCTCAAATTTTTCACACAAGTCATATTCGATATTACAGAACTACTCCAACTTCTGGAATCTGAATCCTACCCCGATATCAAAAAGTTCACTTTCGGTCAAACTTCTCAAAAACCTTCAAATTCTAACTCTCGCCAAATGACCCCAAAATGACCTACGGACCTCCGAATCCATTTTCGGACGCGCTTCCAATACCAAAATCATCATACGGAGCTATTCCCAGTCTCGAAATCCCAAACGTACATCGATAATATTGAAATGAATTTTAACCCAAATTTATGAAATTCTTTCAAAATGTCAACTTCCACAAGAGGTGTCGAAACGCACCCAGATCATCCAAAATCCGATTCGGACATACGCCCGAGTTCAAAATTATCATACGAACCTGTTGGAACCTTTAAATCCCGATTTCGAGGTTGTTTACTAAAAAGTCCAATCTTGATCAATTCTTCCAACTTAAAGCTTCCGAAATGAGAATGTTCTTTCCAAATCGTCTCTGAACTTCCAAAATTCAATTTCGACCACGTGTACAAGTCATAATACCTTCAGTGAAGCTTATCATGGCCTCAAACCGCTGAACGATTTGCTAGAACTCAAAACGACCGGTCGGGTCGTTACATACAATGTTGACATTGCACTAGAATCGCAATTCCCTCTCTAATATGAAGAAGAAACCGACCGAAGATTTCAAGGCATTTTCTATTAAATGGAGAGAGAAAACGGCTAGAGTTAAGCCACTGATGGATGATCACGTGTTAATCACTATCTTCCTTCAGGCCTAAGATCCTGACTATTTTCAAAATATTATGTCCGCAATGGGCAGACCTTTCTCAGAAGCAATCAAAACTGGGGAAATGGTTGAGAATGGCCTCAAGACAGACATAATTATAAGTCAAGCAGTTCTCAAAGCCACAACTCAAGCTGTCCAGATTGGATATGGTAATTTTGGTGACACGAATGAGAAGGATGAAGAGACCATGGTGGCATCAGGGTGGAGAAGAGGTCCTAGGGGAATATCTCGAAAATATGGGCAGCCTCATCAGATTTCCTATGATTCCCTCGAGCATTGTTATCCATCTCAGAACCCACAATACTATGTTGATCCACCTCAACATGTCATCCATAATACATAGTCATATGCCCAGGCACCAAGACACCCTAGAAGGCGAGCACCAGCACCGCAAAATTCCCACCAGCCTCCACAAAATTTTCAAGCGTCTTGTAACTCACATCCAAGGCAATAATATAGAGGGGAGCTGAGGTTGAAAGATAATTTTACACCAATAGGGGAATCCTATACAAGTTCGTTTGAGAAATTAAAGCATTATGACATGATTGGACCTATTTCTCCAAATTATATGGACCCACGTGCAATAAGCTTTGACCCTTCTAAAAGGTGTGAATACCGTTCTAATACGCAGGGGAATAATGTTGAAAGAAGTGGGAATTTGAAAAGAGAAATAGATAGGATGGTCCAGAAAAAACTAATTATGTTGTAGGACATTGACACTACGACTATCATACATAATCCTTTACCTGCACATGATGATGCACATTTTGTGGGGATGGTGCGCGGTGACGTAGAGTATGAGAATCCTCTCGAGACCTCTACCAAGTCAGTTGCTATAAAATATCGTATGTCATCGGTCATGAATCTAGAGGATAATACCGAAGACGAGTTGATTAAAGGGGTTGAGAACCTACCCTCTAAAGTTAGTGAGATTGAAATTGGGGAAGGCCCTAGTGATGTTGATGAGAAAATGTGTGGCTAAAATTTCAAGTTTAGCAATTGGAAAGCCATTCCCTCCTCTCTAAAAAGGAATCTTGGTAGCTTGTTTTGATGTTATTTCTATTCTTGGTTATTTCAGGGTTGTGATCCAAATTTTGTTTGTTTGTTTTGTTGAGTCAAACCTGTCTATCCTTTTATTTTGTCCGTTTGCGAGTCTTGTTTGTTTGTTTATTTTTTTGTTTATTGCTATTTACATTATTTGACGTTATCTCAGGTTTGTAACTCAGATTTTAATTTGCTTTTCTTGAGTCAAACTCTTCTATCTTGTTATTCAATGAAATTCAGTTTGTCATTTGTCATTTTGCGTCACTCTGTTCTTAGTTCTTTTCTGCTGGTTCAAGTGACATGACATGCATACGAAATTTTTGTCCTGATCTTAGAAAATTAATTTAGTCTTGAATTGGATAAGTCAAATAAAAATACTTTTGAGGGTGAACACAGAGTTGAAACACTTTAAAAGTAAGCATGAGCCGGATTTACCTGGAACCAAGGGGTGATACCCATGGAGGTTTAAGATCTCTACCTCCAAAGCATTGTGAAGATCAGGCTTAAGAATATTGAATGACTTGAAATTTGGTCGAAAGTTTGGCACAAATGGATGGCAAGTATTTTTCAAAATAAGATGCAATCCAGACAATTTGAAATGGATCTATTAGTGCTGAAATGCATTCTCCCACACCAAGAGGGAAAATTTTCCCAAATTGACAAAGTTCATTCACTGTGAAGAAAGTATTGCGCATGCAACTTTACACTGGAAAAGACCAAGTAGGCAAACATGTCCATCAATGTTGTGATTGTGAATAAACATTATGGTTGGCGTTCTTGAGATGGAGAGTCTCTTTTTCTTTTATCCAAACACTTTACATCCTTCATCACCCCTTTTGAGCCTGTGTTATTTGTATTGACCTCCCTCTCTTGGAATCAAGCTTAGAGCCAAACCCCTCGGGTACCCCTCAAAAATCAGGGCGTTAAGTCCAAAATGCATGTCATGATCACTATGACTGGCTACCACACTCATAGGAGCCCCTTCTTTCCTTTCTTTCCCATAAAAGGAGCATCTCTTATTAATAATTGCTTCCTTGTATTTGTGCATATCTTTGTTTTTTTTGCCTTTTTGTCTTTGAGTCAGTCCTCATCAAAACAAGCAAGAAAGGATTTCAAAATCTGCTACCAGCTTTTCAGTCGCACAAAACAAATTTTGGCCAGAACATTCAAGATAACAGTGTCTAGGGAGCAACATGCACTCAGTTGCTACAGTCATTATTTCTTGAGGATTCAAGCAACATAAAGGTTTCCCCCAAAAATTCTCATGTCAGCCTACTTGTCAAAAGCAAGCAAAGTTCCCCTGTAGTACTGAACAGAGACTATGAAGTGTGTACATCATGCAAAAGGCATATACCCAGTTGTGATTCTCTCTAACAAATAAATTGCTCAAAAAGAAAAAAGTCATTCAAGATATCAAAAAAGGTCACCTAAACAAAGATTTCCTTTTAGGATGAGGTTGATTGAGCCATAAGCATAAAAGGTACTGAGTGAAAAACAATCAGGATTGACATAGGGAAATAAATATCTCTTTAAAGCAACAACGGAGTCTCCCAGCAGTGTAGCCAACTACCAATACAGTTGGTCTTCTGAAAGTGAATGGACACAAAGCCAAGCTGCCAAAGATATCAAGGCCACAAACCGACCATCACTTTTGAAACTCACAGAAATTTTCTTTGTTTGAAACATAAACAAAGCAGTGCAAGGAAAGTGACTCACAAAGAATAAAAAAGGAACACAAAGGAGATGAAAACTGAAAAAAAAATGAAAAGAGCCACCGAAGGGAAGTTTCTCAAGCCTTTGTCTTTATTTATCTTTCTAGTATCCATAAATCATGTCATTATTCTTCACATTTTCCTTCTAAGGTAATGCATCCTAGTTGGAGACTTGCTCCTCCTAGGGTAATGTTTTTTCCTAGTTTGAGACTCTTTCTCCCAAGATAAGAAGACCTAGTCTGATGAAGTTTCTCCTAGGATAGAAGTCTTAGTCTAATGAATGTTTCTCTTAGGATAAAATTCTTAGCTGGTAAATCTTTCTCTTAAAATAAAATGCCCTAGTCTGATGAATCTTTCTCCTAGGATAGAAGTCTTAGTCTAATGAATGTTTCTCTTAGGATAAAATTCTTAGCTGGTAAATCTTTCTCTTAAAATAAAATGCCCTAGTCTGATGAATCTTTCTCCTAGGATAGAAGTCTTAGTCTGATGAATCTTTCTCCTAGGATAACAGTCTTAATCTGATGAATATTTATTTTGATATAAAAAGCCCTAGTTTGATGAATGTTCTCCTAGGACAAGAAATTTTAGTGTGATGAATCTTACTCCTAAGATAAAAACACCTAGTATGATGAATTTTTTCCTAGGATTAAAATCTTAGTTTGATGAATTTTCTCATAGGATAGAAGTCTTAGTCTAATGAATCTTTCTCCTAAGAGAAAGTTCTTAGTCTGATGAATCTTTCTCCTAAGATAAAACGCCCTAGGGTACACCACTCCCCAGTTGTATCTTTCTTTTAACATATGGGTGTACCATTCCCTAGTCTCATTTTTAAAGGGTACACCACTCCGTGTTTGCATTTTTCAACATACGGTACACCAATCCCTAGTTGTGTTTTCTTTTTGACATAGGGTATACCATTCCCTAGTCACATATTAGTATAGTTTACGACATCCCTGATTGTATTTACCAATATAGGGTACCACATTCCCTAGTTGTTTTTCTTTTGACATAGGGTATACCATTCCCTAGTCGTATTTTAAAGGGTACACCACTCCCTGATGCTTTCTTTGCTCTTAATAAAAAAAAAACTAGTTTGCAGTTTTTCACAAAATATTCCTAGTGCGAATTGGGATAGAAAAATTTTGTTCATTTTGTTGTCTGTGATGTCTTGTAGGTTTCTCCGCAGAACATAGGTTTGATGTTTACGAATGAAGTTCCAAAATCTGATCGAAAAAAGAAGGTTATTCGAGCACAAAGATAGTTGGGTCAAACTCTGAAGTGATGCACCCATCGACTAGCATCTCAAAATCCATCTTCTCACCTTCTAACTAAGAAACAAGAATCCAAGACTCAATTTAAGTCTCAATTCAAGCTTAATCTTCAAGAATCAATCTCCAAGCTCAAAAGACCCACCGTCCAATGCGGGTCAATAAACCTCAAATTCAAGGCACCCACGTTCAAATGCGGACTTCAAATTCAAGGTTCCCACCTTCCAATGCGGGTTTACGGGATCTCAAGTGAAGATTTAAGACAAAAATCACAAAGAGTAGATAGGATCTTGTATTTTCCTTTTCTTTAATGTAATTTCCTTTTTATTTTGATGTAATAAATAGGACTGCAGACCGGAGCCTCGACGGAACCTCACTTGGCTCTCTAATTCATTATTCCATCACTCTACTTGAACTACACGTGACTTGATTCCCTTATAATATGGGATATGATGACTGTCTAAAATCAAGACTCGGTCACATCCTTTCTTTTGTCTTTTCCTTTTTGAATAACAGCTTGGTAAAACATTAATCACTCTTTTTAATTTCTTTGCTTGAAAACTCTTCAAGTTTTTAAGCAAAGAGGGGCATGTTGTGAGCACCTAATATTTTAACATACTTGAGTTTTTTACAATTTTTTTAATATTAATATTTTCTATTCCCTTGTCCCATCACTATCTTTCAACTTTAGACTAGCAATAAATCACTCTTTTTACCACCAAGCTCTACCCTTTAGCCATAGAAGTTTTCATAAACTTCGGCTTCAACTAGAAGACCATTTTTTATTTCCAAGAGTTTTTTCATACGAGAGAGCTCTTTTTCGATATGGGTTTTACGGGAAACGGGGACGAGTTTGAGAGTTTTCGTTGAGGTCACCGGCTTGGCTAAGCTTCTGTCCTAGTTCTGATTCATCATACTACTACGGTTGTAACGGAAGAAGTTTTTTCTGCAATAAAGGTCCAATCTTTTTAACCCTTTTTGTACATTTCATTTCCTTTTAACTTTGATATGTGATTTGGTGTATGATTTTAATGTTATGTATAATTGTTAATCAGTGTATTTTGTTTGATAATATTATTTGTTTCTCACTTTCTTTTAATTAGTTAATACAAGATTTTATTTTAATATTTTAGTATACATTTTCTATTTGAATGGAACTCGTTCAATTTGCATTTGAATTTGCAATGTTTCGTCTCTTGTTTAGATTAGTTCTTCATAATACTAGTTAGTTTATTTGATAGGCTTTTAGTAAGTGATAAAATTCCCTATCAAATCAAAAGACAAATTATCTATTTGATTGATTGTTTAGTATTTTTGTTTGTGAGTTTATTAATTTATATTTGACTTAGATTGGAGTGATTCTGTTTTTGGGTTTAGTATGATATTATCCATGTGCTGACAGAATGGAAAAGCTTGGTTGATGACTGATATGGCCTTCACATGAAATAAGAAAATGGGCCGTAAACTTGTATGGTTAAAACAGAAAATAATTATCAGGCCCAACGTAATAAAGTAGTTGGCCACTTTTGTTACATAAACAAACGTTGTAATATAAATAATTAACTTTAGAGTTTAGATAATTTGATGTATTTTAAATGCTAGCCCAAGTTTAATTGTTATATGTTAGTGAAGTAAAATTTAATATCATATTCTTGCCTCTCGAATAGAAAGGATGTTGGTCGGTTTGTGGTAAGCTACTTTTTAAAAGAAGAAAAATTGAATAATAATAAGGATTGACTCAGTCCATTATAACGTGTCATTTGTTTTGAATTATGGATAAAGGTTTGAGGTGGTCGGTTTGTGGTAAGACGACAACAGTAAGTCGAAGAGAAAATGCCAATAAATATTGAAGCCGTTACAAGTGCTCACGAGACTCAGGTTTAGACGGTTCAACAAGAATCCATTGCGGTCGAGGAAAATAGGATGCTGATAAAAGCAAATGGATGAAATTTTCTGAGCATGGGCTGATGGCAAAGAACCACCCTCGTTTATTCCTGATTTCCCAGAGGTCACGCCCATCTTCACGACCGCCACTCAGGTCTCGTTGTCTGATCCATCTTGTCCACCTGGAGTTAGTTCTTATCTCCACTACATAAATATGGTTGGGACTTTTGCCAATACCATTAAGAATGAATCAGGAAACTACTAGTGTTAGCCCTGTCAATACCATCTCGCAGCCAACAATGATATAAAGGAAGAATCATGAGCCACAATTTTCTACCTAGCAAGAACAGTACCACTCACCTGACTACCACTCGTACCTATTTGATCTTCCTGCAGAGATTGAGAAGCATGCCCGAAAGATGGCACAAGAAGAAATATCCCAAAAATGAAAAGATTGGAACAACGAATAAAAAACATACAAAGGTTGGCAGGTCAAAAGAGTATTGCCTTCAAGGATCTATGTATGTTTTTCGATGTCCGTTTGTCACCTGTTTTTAAGGCCCCTAGTTTGAAATGTATGACGGGCATGGCGACCCCATAGCTCACATGAAAAGGTATTTCAATAAGAAGCGTGGAAGGAAAGGAAAAAATTGAAATACAAAAATATTTTTCTTATTTTACATATTATAATCTTGATTGAGTGATTGTGGGGATTAAATCACGAAGGGTGATGCTATGCACTTGATTGCCTTAATATCATTTATCATATCATGTGAGGAAGATAGTAAAATCACGAAGGGTGATACCGTGCCATTTAATTTATCATATCATATGGTGAGGATGAGAGAAAAATCACGATGGGTGATGTCGTGCCATTACATTTATTATATCGCATGGTGAGAATAAGAGTAAAAGCATGAAGAGTGATTCCGTATCATTTGATGATTTCATTGCTTTACTTGATTTTACGGATTTGTGAATTTATTTGGCAGCATCGTTATTTATTTTAGAAAGAGGCTACTTGGTGATCTTGTACTTACTGTTCTGATCTTACTCCCATTTTACATGTTCCTTCCTCGTTATTATTCTAAATGTGTCATGACCCAAAATTTCAACCCGTCGTGATGGCGCCTAACATATTTGTTAGGCAATACGAACATAATAATAAAGAACCAAGATATCTAAAATATATAGAAATAGTATAAGTTTGAAATCTCAATGTAACAAAATATTGCTAATACAAGATAAATCCCTCAGAATCTGGTAAATACGGAGTCATGATATCTACAATGAAATACAAGCCTGAAAACTATATAACAATACTGTCCGACTTAGAAACAACTTCACATAAGAAAAGACAAGCCAATATTGAGAGCGAAAAATGCAGCTCTATTTCATCTCTCGATACTCAGCTCAAGAAGAAACACTGCTACTGATAACTGGTACCAGCACCTGGAACTGCACATTTAAGTGCAGAGTGTAGTATGTGCACAACTAACCTAATATACTCAATAAGTATCGTAACCAACCTCGCCGAAGTAAAAGAGGCAAGAATTATAAATGATACCTACTATAACCTGTACAGTTTATCAATTTAACAAGTACAGAACAATGATATAATCAGGTCATAAAGCACAGAAAGAAGCCTTTGTGTGTGTGCGCACAATTACTCAAGTTCTCTGTTCAGCAAATGATACAGCATATAAAGATGATGTGCAAGTAAATCAGGCAATTGACCATGGAACTTGAAAGTGGGGATGAAATGCAAATCCTGACATAACATTGGCTAGATTTTCCTCAATCTTCCCATATTTGTTCCAAATCACTGATAAGTTTTCCTCAATATCCGTGTGTACACCATCAAGAGAGAAACATGAGAGAGTGAACCTAGGGGGATGGATCCATATCCACACGCAAGTATGCCCAATTCAATGTGCTACCAGCCCGGCATGGTCACATGCTCAATATCATAATCTGCCTGGCATGGTCACAGGCTCAATATAACGGATCCGCCCGGCGTGACTACAAGCTATATCACAATCCGCCCGATGTGGTCACATGCATAACAACATAATCCGCCCAGCATAGTCACATGCATAACATCACAATTCGCCCGACATGGTCACGGGCATCCAGTCCAATCATATCACACATGAGCAAATAAACAAGAACACATGTATATGATGAATGAATAACAGATCTCATGCTCCTGGACTGGTATAAATTACATGCTAAAGTGTAGGCATGTGCAAAGTATGTTATCATAGCCCTAATCGGCAATTTCATCACGAAGTGTGTGTATATATATATATATCCCCATATTAATAATTTCTGTCAACTCACACAACTTTTAATTTTGTGTTTTTGTTTCCAGATTCTTTAATTAGTTCTCCAGGGACGTAGAGTAATATAAACTGGAAAATAAAAAATCAAGTGGCGAAGAAAAACAACCATGGGGTATCGTATATTTAGGCAAGCAATTGGAAAAAAATATTTAAAACTTATTACCAGCAGTGTAAATGTTGTGAATCCATTTGACAATCCTGCTGACAAGGAGGATGCCACGACTGGCAGACAGTCTACGTGCGAGCTCTAGATTGTATAAAACCAAGATAAGGTGAACTGTGATAGGCAGGATAAAGTAGCTGATTGTTATTGTTCACATCACGTAGCGAAATGTGATACTTTTGGTGTCCGTTTACCCTTAAAAATGAATAACAATTGAATTTATACGCGTTTTTTAAGGATACGTGAATTAACTCAGTACAAGTGATCAATAACGTTAGATAAGCGAACTAAAAATGAAATAAATAACCAAACCAATTGTGATGTTAAGTCCGAGCTCGGACTTGAGCTTAGTGTTTGTTCTGCCCTCGATCCGGAGCCAAATACTTATGAAGAACTATGAGCAAAAATAAGAACTTTTAATAACTTAGAAGAAGAGAAAACAAGTTTATATTGCCTTGATATGTGTGTTACAATGTGTCCATTGAATAAGAATCATCTCTTTTATATAGTAGGAGAGTATCATCCCTAGTACAATTCTAAGAAAGGTAAAAATTCTCTTTTTCGTTAATCAATGATCTGCTGCCGATACGGGCCGAGATCCGCGCCATGATATCCGATTGGGCGCATATATCATGGTCCTTCGTTAGTCATGTGCAACCGTTTGGTAATGCTTTTTCGAGGTCTTGGAGATTGAACCGGATCCGGGGAGAGTGGTCTCGATGGCTCTAGTGGTAGGCGCTTCGTTCGGACCTCAGCACGAGAGGTTCCTAGCTTCGATTCCAATTGCATGTAGTTATGCCCTTGCTTCGTTTGCCCCACCGAAAAATCGGGGTGCTTATTAGCCTCGATTTTACCCGCATACAGATAGTCCCCTCGTTTCTCATAGAGTAGGTTTGCCGAAACTATGGGAAATGACAGACGTTATCCAGTTCCTTCTTCCGTATGTTACAACCGAAATGACAAAAAAGTTGAAACATCTCATTAGTCGTATTGTTATGACTTCGGACACGTGTCAACCATCGGCTAGTTGCCTCCGAATGCGAAACGTCTTGTACCTCCCCTATAAAAGATTCCACCCTTTTCTCTCTTTCCACTTTTCGATCAAACTTCCACCTTCGAATTTCCTAGTTATCACCAACTTCTTTCAAACCTTCATACCTCCCTCTTTGATCTTCAAATCTTCTTAATTGTTCTTAGGTTCTTACCTAGATTTTCTTCAAATCTTCATACCCTGTTCTTCAGCCTTCAAATTTGTTCCTTCAAACCTTCATATTTTTCCTTTAAATTTTCAAACTTTATCAGATAGAAAGGGTTAAAACTTTCAAATCAGTTCCTCAACAGGATACCTCTTTATTTTTCCACACGGCCACGAATGCTGAGGTGACTGCTTCTGAGGCAGCTATTCCCAAAGCAGCCGCGACCGAGGTGGCTGCTCCCGAGGCATCTGCTCCTGAGCCTCCTAAGAAAAGCTTTATACCCGGGGGTTTCTCAATCGTGGACGACTCCAAAGTCGAGAAACCCTCATCCAAATAGGACCGTGGTGAAGGAGCATCGAGGTATATATGCTCTGTTACTGAAGATGTCCTTCCTGTGTTCCGAGAGGACTATGACTAGGAAGGCAAGAACGTAATAGTCCCCGGGCCTGAGGATACCATTACTACCCACGTGGAAGGGTATTTAAGTATTTACACTTACCCCTTCACACTAGGCCCGGTAGACTCAATCGTTTTGGACTTTTGCGAGAGATACGAGGTGTGCCTCGGGCAAATCCACCCGTCTCTTTGGAGGATCGTGATCGTTTTATGTTATTTTCTGATTAACACCGAGTCTCATCGATTCACCCTCGACCACCTTCTCCGTCTATATAGTCTCCAAATTTTTTGAGGGGGATTAATCAACCTCACTCGCAGGCCAGCAAGGCCCCGTTTTTTAGTATTGACGAAGATCGATACCGAGGCTGGCAGGGGCGCTTCATTCGGGTGAAGACTGAAGACTTGATCCCTCCAGAATTCATGCCATTCCCCGAGAAGTGAAATGCATCTCGTAAGTGCAGCCTTTCCTTAAGTGTCAATTTTTCTTCATTTCCATTCTCACAATTCGTATTTGTGGTTGTGCAACTGTTTCCCGGGTTCCAAATACGGTCCCTCGGGTTCCAAATACGGTCCCCTATCTCAAGGAGTGGATCGAAGGCATCTGCAAGCAGATGTCATACTTCGAGCACTCATGGCGCAAGCTTTCGAAGGGCCGATGGGAGGCCTGTTCTCATAGTAAGGTTCTCCTTTGAATAGCTATTACCGCGATCTTAACTCACATCATACTTGCCTTTATTATTTCTTTTATAGGTTTTCCTAAGACCACCGAACTTAGGCATTTGGAATGGGATGGGGATGCATCCCTACTCATTGACTCCTCCGTTATAGGACAGATCGGGGCTACCGCAGGGGAAAAGAAGAAGAGGAAAAGAAAGTATTCAGGCTCCCCGGGTTCCGAGGTGAAGCCAAAGAAGAGGGTGGCGCGTAAGCCTAAGAAGAGCACCAACTTCCGGGTAGTGGATTTAGACTCTCTTCTCTGGCTCAGGGATGAGTTTGAAGAAAACAACATTTTTATTGCCCACGGATCGACTCCTTCCGAGGAGCGGGTGACAACCGAGGAGAAGAACTGTGAGGTTGAGCCCCTCCTAGTCCGAGAGTTACTGAGATGGAGGTCGTGGCCTCTCTAGAAACTGCTCCTGCCTTGAAGGAGGCTGCCGGTGTGATTAACATCGTTGAGACGCCCTCCTACACAGATTCTATGCTCGATGAGGCCCAAGCGGGCAAAGAGAAATTAAGTGAAGGGGATCAAGGTACAGATGACCCCCTCCGCTCCTTCTTTGATGGCGTGGACATATCAATTCGGATGATTTTACCGGACTGGGCTACTTGGAGGTCTCAAAGAAGGACGTATCTTCGGAAGCTGGCGGGCCGAGTTCGAGCCCAAAATTAGTTAATCAGTTTCCCTCTCTGAGTGTGGACCCCGGTCGCAAGAGATCGGTTATTCTTACTGTCTCGGAGAATGCTTGGGTCCTATCTGTTCCCGTGGGCATAGCTAGCGTACCTTCGATGCCTGGTGACCGAGGAGGACCAGCAAAAATGAACGAGGTGGATGTGACGTATCTTTTCAATGAGGCGGAACAGGCACTGAACCGGGTAAGGCATCATTACATCATCTTGAATTTTACTTAGGTTTTGATATCTCTCACGACTTTCGTTGTTTTGCAGGCCTCGGTACTTCCACCATGAGATCTTTATCCGGTACCGTACCAAGATCAATCAGCTCGAGTTGGAACTCAAGGAGCAGGCTCGAAAGAAGGATATGTACAAGCTCCTCAGCGAGAAACAAGACAGGACCATCAAGGACCTTCAGGCCGAGATGGATAGGGCTCGGAATGAAGCTTCGACCCTAAGGCGGGAACATGCCGACCTAGTCAAAAAGGTAAAGGTCTTTGAAGTTAGAAACGAAGAACTAGTCGTAGTGGCTAATGATAAAACTTCGCAGGTCCAACAGAAGATCGACCAGATCGACCAACTCCGAATGGAGATGAACGAGATCCAAGCCATGGTTGATGGGTGGAAGAGCGAAATGGATTTGCTGGCTACGGAGAAAGAAATTGCCCAGTCAAAGCTGCCATCGTTAGAGGTTCAACTTCGAGTGGCGAAGGAGAAAGCTGGCAAGCGGTCCCAACTGAATGATGATCTTCGAGCACAACTGAGCTCGACTGTTGCACAGCGGGACGCCCTCGGTAGAGAATACGAGGTAATGAAGTCCAAGTTGGAGACAATCTCTGTCGATGCCGAGGAGATGGTGGCCCAATACAAGGCCGATGTCGAAGCAGTCGAGGCCCGCCTGAAGACCAATGCCGAATATATTAGGTAGTTGTCTCGAAGGGAGACCCTCGAAGAGATTCACGCCCGAGGCTTTGACCTTTCACCCGAGATCGAGAAAGCAATAAAGCTTGAGGCCGAGGAGAATAAACTTTCCGAGCCTAAAGGTGCCGAAGGCTCCGACGGTTCTGGCGACGAGCCGAGCCTCGGTGAAGATCAACCATTAATGCCTTAGAACTTTTTTAGTTTTTGTCTTGTGTATGTGTTTTGTTTATTTTGAGGCCATTTTTGTTGGGCCTTTGTAAATACATTCCGAAATATATAAAATTTCCCTTTCTGGCAATTTCGAGTTTCTACTTTTTAGCATCTTTTCATAATTTCTATTTCTAATGCCTTAGCATAGAATCAATATAGTAATAAGTCGTTCGTTTTTCATAGGTACGAACAGAGCCTAACTTCGATGCAACTTTATTTGCTCGAGGCTTCGAAAACTCGTGTGTGACCGGAATTTTTCCCAAGATGCTTAAATAATTTTAGAAGATGCTTCTGCCGAGGGTAACCTTTTAGCAGGTTTTGAATTTTTATAAAGGCCTTACGTTCTGATTACGAGCATCGGATGCCTCCGAGCCATTTTTGGATTGGTCGTAGCCTTTTGTGTTTAGGCACTACCTATTAGGTTTTGTGCCTCAGGGATTTGGTAACCCGAGTTGCCCGAACTCTTTTCGGACGATAGTCCCCGAGTAGTGGTAGACCTTGGGCTTGATAGTCCCCGAATAGGGATAGCCCTTGGGCTCGAGAGTCACCGAATAGGGGTATCCCTTGGGCTCGGTAGTCCCCGAATGGGGGTAGCCCATGAGCCCTTAGCATCTATGTTTTACGAGGCAAACATGCGTAATAGCAAGGTGGAAACTGTCTTTCATTTCTGTGTGTAAAGTACATGATCGAAAGCATGTAAAAGCTTATATCATGGCTAAGGTGTCCTATGTGGGTAAGATTCACTTGACCATTTGGCCCTTACAATAAATCCTAACCACCGAGCCTAAGCTATTCAAGTGCAAAATTTTCTTCTTTCCTTGCTAAGAACCTTAATCTGAGGGTGATGCCCACCCGTATTCGAGGTCGATCTTGAGAGGGCTAGGATATTGTTGATGCGCCCATTGACTTCGGTTTAAGATCGGTCTTGGAATCTAAGTTAGCACGATTTACTATTGCCTCGTTAAAAACCTTGCCTAAAACCCCATTTGGGATAAAACCGGTTCAAGGAAAAAAGAGTGCAACACGTGCGTTCAGACCTAATAGTCACATTGTCCCTTGGTCGTTGCCTGCAAGTGTTAGTCTGATTCATAATATTATAAAAAAGTAAATGAAATCGTACCGTAGCAGTATTACTGCTTTAAGTGCATCATGTTCCAGTTGTTCGGTAGTTGTGCACCATTTACTGCTTCGAGTTTGTACGAGCCTTTGCCGGTAATTCCAATAACTCGATATGGTCCTTCCCAATTCGGTCCTAGCTTCCCCTTGTTCGGGTTCTGGGTATGTAGTGTCACTTTCTTTATCACCAAGTCCCCGATCTTGAAGTGTTGGAGGTTGGCTCTTCGGTTATAAATTCTTTCTATCCGCTGTTTCTAGGCGGCCGACCAGACTAGGGCGGCCTCACGTCTTTCATCCAATAGTTCCAGGCTCGTGCTCATGGCCTCACCATTTGTTTCTTCGATCGCATATCGGAACTTGAGGCTCGGTTCTCCTACTTCGACTGGTATTAAAGCTTTGGCACCATAAACCAATGAAAACGTAGTGGCCCATAGGACTTCGGGCAAGATTTCTTTCCACTTTCCTTTGGCATCGGTCAACCACTTTTTTACATTTTGAAGTATGGCCTTGTTCGTTGATTCCGCTTGTCCGTTCCCACAAGGGTGATAGGGTGTTGATAATATCTTTTTAATCTTGTGATCTTCGAAAAATTTATTTACTTTGCTGCCGATGAATTGCTTCCCATTATCACACACGCTCTCGGTATTCCGAATCGGCATATTATGTGATCCTAAATTAAGTCAATGAATTCCTTTTCCCAGACTTTCTCAATGAGCTTTGACCCATAAATAGTATGAATTGAGCCTTACCAGGTGCCCACGGCAGGGGTCCGACGATGTCCATTCTCCATTTCATGAACGGCTATGGGGACAAGACTGAATGTAGTAGCTCTCTGGGTTGATGGATCATCAGAGCGTGTCTCTGACAGCCGTCGCACCTTCGTATTAAATCCTTCGCATCTTTCTCCATGTCGATCCAGTAATAGCCAGCCCTGATTATTTTCTGAACTAAAGACCCCAAATGGTTTCCGCAAGTGCCTTCGTGAACTTCTCTCAAGATATATTCGGTATCTCCCAGCCCCAAGCATATGGTCAGTGGGCCGTCGAATGTTCTTCTGAATAGAGTCCCCTCGGACAACCTAAACCAAGCAGCCTTCGTACGCAGAGCTCTCGATTCTTTAGGATCCGAGGGCAATTTTCCAGTCTTCAATTAATCTATGTACTTGTTCCTCCAATCCCAAGTTAAACTCGTGGAGTTTACTTCGACGTGATCTTCTTCTACTACTGATTTTATGAGTTGTACTATTGTCCCCCAGTTGAATCATCTTCATCAACCGAGGACCCCAAGTTGACCAGAGGATTGGCCTCACTGTTATGATCTTGGGGCACGTGTTGTAGGGTCCATTCCTTGAATTGATTCAGCGTTACCTGTAACTTGTATAGATACCTTTGCATTCGCTCTTCTTTTACTTCGAACGTCCCATTGACATGATTTACCACAAGGAGGGAATCGCACTTAGCTTCGACCACCTCGGCCCCAAGGCTTTTAGCTAATATGAGACCTGTAATCATGGCCTCATACTCGGCCTCATTGTTAGTCAATTTCACAGTTCTGATAGACTACCTAACTATGTTGCCCGTAGGTGGCTTCAGTACGATGACTAGCTCGAACCCTTTTGCGTTCAAAGCATCGTCCGTGTAAAGTCAGCCACGAAGTCTACCAAAATTTGTGATTTGATGGCGGTTCGGGGTCGATACTCAATATCGAACCCGGTAATTTTGACTGCCCATTTGGCCAATCGGCTCGAGAGCTCGGGTTTGTACATGATGTTCCTCAGTGGGTAAGAGGTTACGACACATATGGAGTGGCATTGAAAGTATGGTTTTAACTTTCTGGAGGCACTTAGCAAATCGAACGCCAATTTTTCCAGGTGAGGATACCTTGTTTCGGCCTCACTAGAGTTCTACTAACATAGTAAATAGGAAATTGCATACCTTCCTCTTCCCAGACAAAGTCTCCACTTACTGCCATGTAAAGGTACAACTGGTCATACGCCTTCAGAGTATGAAGCAGGGGTGGACTCGAAACGTACCGTTTGAGATCTTCCAAAGCTTGTTGGCATTCGGAGTTCCAAGAAAAATTATTCTTCTTCTTCAGTAGTGAGAAGGACCGATGGCTTTTTTCTGAGGACCTCTATATGAACCGGCCCAGGGCGGCTATACGCCCGGTTAGCCTCTGAACGGCCTTGACACTGTCCACCACGGTGACGTCTTCTATAGCTTTGATTTTATCGGGATTGATCTCGATCCCTCGGTTGGACACCATGAACCCGAGGAGTTTTCTGAATCTGACCCCGAATGCGCATTTTTTCGGGTTCAGCTTCATATTGTATGTCTTTAATATACCGAAGGTTTCCTGCAAATGCTCAAATGGTCCTCTGCTCGCATGGACTTGACTAACATGTTGTCAATATAAACCTCCATTGATTTTCCTATCTGTTCTTCGAACATCCGATTTACTAGGCGTTGATAAGTAGCTCCAGTGTTGTTTTAACCCGAATGGCATTACATTGTAACAATAGGTGCCGAATTTAGTGATAAAAGAAGTTTTTCTTGATCGCCTGGGTCCATCCGAATTTGGTTGTACCCGGAATAGGTGTCAAGAATGTTGAGTATCTCGTGACCGGCCGTAGTATCGATCATGTGATCGATGTTAGGTAAAGGAAAAGAGTTCTTAGGGCATGCCTTGTTCAAGTCTTTGTAATCTACACACATTCTTAATTTATTCCATTTTTAGGCACAACCACTACGTTAGCTAACTAGTCCGGGAATTTAACTTCCAGAATGGAACCTATTTTAAGGAGTTTAGATACCTCGTCTTTGATGAATGCATGCTTGACTTCGGACTGAGGCCTCTTCTTCTGCTTAACCAGGTGGAACTTCGGATCCAAACTCAACTTATGAGTGGTTATCTCTGGTAGGATCCCTGTCATATCAAGATGGGACCAAGCGAAATAATCTATGTTAGCTATAAGGAATTCAATGAGGTTTTTCCTAAGTTCGGGAGTTAACCCCGTGCCCAGGTATACCTTCCGATCGGGTAAGTGTTCGATCAATATGACTTGCTACAGCTCCTCGACCGTTGATTTGGAGGCATCAAAATCATCAGGGGAGATAAACGACCTAGGGATTCCGTAATCATCATCCTCGCCTACTCCCTGCTCCTCCGATTTGGTCGGGGCCGGTATCAGTGATTGCTATTTAGTTTATTCTTTCCTAATCGGCTTTTTGTTCTTTGATGTCGAGATCACGGGCATCGGGATCACCCCGTCAACTTTGAATATTTTTTTTGCGGCCGGCTGCTCCCTGTAAACCGTCTTGATTCCTCTCGGTGTGGGGAACTTCAGTGCCTGGTGCAATGTCGAGGGTACTGCCCTCATGTTGTGAATCCAAGACCTTTCGAATTAGGTTTTACACCTCATATCCCCTTCGATCACGTAAAATTTGGTATCATGAATCGTCCCGGCTAGGAGTGTACAAAGAAAATCAATAAACCATACCAAACCGATAATTCGAGTCAAATCGGAAAAAAAAATCCGATATGGTTTGGTTTGATTTGGTTTGGTATTGGAAAATAAAACCCGACCATAATTGGTTTGGTTTGGTTTTAACTAAAAAAAAGTCAAACCGAAACCAAACTAACCCGATAGTACATTTATATAATCTTTAAAATTATTTTATACATATAAATATTTATTATAATGTAATTTATAAATATTTTTTAAACCTTTTCACAGTTTTATCTTTTAATGTATTATTTCAAGTTTAGACTTAACATTCTAGAATGGTAAATAAATTTTATAGCCCATAAATGTAGTAACTCAAATAAAGTTCAAATCAATACTAATGCTAACAAAAGAAATTCAATTCAATACTAGGAATGGCGATAGTGTTGGATAATTATTTTTGTTTTACATTGGTTTATAATGAAATGCATAACTTAATTTATCTTTTTCTTTAGTGCTTAGTTATGTAATTAATATTAGTACTTATTTTAGCATGACCTATATAGTATTTTTAAATTATGTTAATTTTCATTATGCCTTATTAATTAGCAATATTTATTCTATGTAATTTTATTATTTTATCTTTGTTATTGAATATTTTTGTATTATACTATGACTTATCTCATATTATTGAGTTAGTTTCTTGGAAAATACAATATATAGTTGTATTTTACTAGGACTTAATAAATATTTGTTACATATTTTATGCTACGAAGACTTTACTCGCAAAAAGCCCAAAAATCAAAAAAACACCGAAAAACCCGAGAAAAACCGAGATTGAACAACTCTACTTTGTTGGTTTGGTTTGGTTTATAAATTTACAAATCCGACACCATTGGTTTGGTTTGATAATTGAAAAATACGAACCAACCAGACCTATGTACACCCCTAGTCCCGACGGTATTTACTGGCAAAGTTATTTCTCCTTTGGTAGTTTTGCATGCCATGTTAAATTCGTTCAACACCTGGACTGCCGACACTATTTAGTCTTAACTCGAGATTTATTTATAAGTACAGATATTACCGGTGCGTCATTATGCGATTGTACGACGCCTTAGGCGTCCTCATCGTTGAACGAAATGGTTCCCTCCGGGATATAATCTCGGGTTCACTTTTCCCTTGTGATGGACACTTTAGTGCGCTTTATCATCGGTCCCTAGGGGACATCGAACCCTCCAATGATCATATTGATGATGTGATGAGGTTCTTCTTATTCAGGCTATTTGTTTGAGTCCATGTTCCTGAAGTGATTTTTGGCTCGATCGCTCAAACATTCCTGGAGATGCTCGTTATTAAATAATCGAGCCACTTCTTCTCTTAATTGTCAGCAGTCCTCGATCCCGTGGCCATGAGTGCCATGATACTTACATATCAAGTTAGGGTCCCTCTAGGTAGGATCGGACTGCAGTGGTCGAGACCACTTGGTCTCTTTGATGCGCCCGATGGCAGATACGATGCTGGCTGCATCGACATTGAAGTTATACTCTGATAATCTGGGAGCTTTCCTTCCCCCTAGTGGCCTGTCGAAACCATTTTTTCTCATCAGGCCTCAACTATTGGACCGCCGATCGCTTCTCCTTTCGTTCCTTGTAGATTTGCGCCCGGACCCGTTTCCCTTTCGATCTGCACTATATGGTTGATACCGATCTCGGACCGGCCTTGATTCATGATCAACTACTCCCTTATGTCTATCTTTAATTCTGATGGGATAAACGGACCCGAAAGGGGATCCGAGATAATCATCCTCGACTTTTATTTTTGACTGGTACATGTTGTGGACGTCGGCCTAAGTACCTTTTGTGGACGTCGGACCAAGTTATTGTCGGGTATTCTACCAAGTTTTGTTTCAGCTGCTGCGAAGCCAAGAAGCTTCGGGGGTTGAGTCCCTGAGTAAATGCCTGAATGACCCAATCATCCGCAACCGGAGGTAGGTCCATTCGTTCTATTTGAAACCTTGACACGAACTCCCTGAGCATCTCGTTATCCCTTTGCTTAACTTTGAAAAGGTCTGATTTTTTGGTCTCGATCTTGAGGGCCCCAGCATGAGCTTTTACAAAAGCATCTACGAGCATAGCGAACGAATCAATGGAGTTTGGGGGCAAGTTGTGGTATCATATCATCACTCCTTTTGACAGAGTTTCCCCAAACTTCTTTAATAGCACCAACTCGATTTCGTTGTCTTCCAAGTCGTTACCTTTGATAGCGCATGTGTAAGAGGTCACATTTTCATTTGGATTGGTTTAGGTGCTGTGCTCGGAGGGAAAGGCTTTTGGACAAACTTCTTGTAGTCCGGGCCTTTCAATATCGGAGGCGCTCCTCGAATTTGATCAACTCGGGAATTGTATGTTTCTATCTTCTTGTCATTTGCCTCGATTTTCTTTTCACCAGATTCCACTCATTTTGTTAATGCCTCTAGCATTTTCATTACTTCAGGGCTGACACCGAACTCAGCTTCGCCCGATCTTTCGGTGATCTGCTCATTTCTTCGGGTGTTTTCTCGGGGCGGTTCAGGCTCAATTCTTCTGGGGGCATGGCTTTAGTTTTGCATCTGCGCTATCGCCGTTTGCTGAGCCTGTAGCATTTCGAAGATCAATCGTAGATTGACCCCGTCGCCTTCGCCTTCGGGTGCTCCCTAAGCCATTGTTCGGGCTCCTCCCCGAACGCTATTTTTGGGGTCAGTAGGAAGGTTGGTGTCAATGGCCACATGTGAGTTAGCATCGACTGGGTCTACGACTGGGACCCCGTTGGGATCAGCAGGGGGCACCTCATTTCTAGGCACTAGGTTATTGGTTTCGCCATGATGCCCAGACCCATCCGCAACGTTCAAGTGAGCAGATTGGAAATTTGACATTTTTAAGCTGACATTAAATTGAGACCTTAAAGAACAAGTATAAAATAGAGTGTGTTATAGAAATTTGTATCAAATCACCACTATTATCCTTATCCCCGCGGTGGGAGCTAAACTGTTTACCCTTAAAAATAGATAACAATTGAATTTATACGCGGTTTTAAGGATACATGAATTAATTCAATACAAGTGATCAATAACGTTAGATAAGCGAATTAAAATTAAAATAAATAACCAAAGCAGTTTTGATGTTAATTCCGAGCTCGGACCTGAGCTTAGTGATTGTTCTACCCTCGTGTCACGACCCAAAATTTGCATGTTGTGATGGCGCCTATCTCAATACTAGGCAAGTCGATAACCTCAATAAATCACAATAATCCTTTAAATTTGAAAACATACTATTTTAATTTAATAAAAAATCCCAAAAATATTGTTATAAATACACTCCCAAAACCTGGTATCACTGAGTTCATGAATATCTAAATTGACAACACAGTCTGACTAATAAAAATATTGTCTGAAAATATAGAACAGTACAATAACTGAAAGGGAGAGAGAGTCAAGATCTGCGGACGCCAAGCAGCTACCTCGATAGTCTCCAACAGATAAATCCATAAATCTAGCAACCGATGTATGCAGAAGTACCTGGATCTGCACACAAGGAGCAGAGTGTAGTATGAGTACAACCAACTCAATAAGTAACAAGACTAACCTTTGGGCTGAAAGTATTGATGAGCTTCACAGGTACAGACCAATATACAAATAACAGTACAAAGATGTAGGCATGTTCTCAAGGTCAATAGTTAAACTCAGTACAAGTAAAATAGATAAACTCTGCATAATATGAGGAATATGACATTTCTATATCTATATGCCAAAATATATGTTGTACGTGATGTACCACAATGGAAACCTCGTGTACTCACACTCTCAGAATACTCAGTCACTTCAGTACTGTGCAAGGCCAATCTAGCCCAGGGAACTCCATCCCCAAATGTAAATAAATAAGGCAACACCATGCCTAGGAAACTCCATCCCATAT
>AWOL01S0007046.1:0-16102 GCA_000715115.1 Nicotiana otophora
GTCTGCGAAAAGATATAACAAGATGCCAATTTGAGGCTAGGGAGGTGGGTTATCTCCTGGAGTATAATCTACGTAGGTGTGTTCCTTATATGTGCGTGGAGAGTTTCTTTTCCACCAGCAGGGCGTATGTGTGGAGATTAGAATTTGAATCTGGCTGAGAAAGTTGACCTGAGTGTTAAGATAATGAACAGGTATTTTATGGTTGGCGTTGTATGAGCTTGAGAAGAATGTTTGATGTACTGATTACAATGTTATGAAAATAATAGAGTATGGGTATTGTGAATATGGAGTGTTTTAATCTGTCGCTTTGAGCCAAGTGGGGGAGTCTGCTATTGACAATTTGATTTTATGGTTAAGTGTTAAATTTTAATTTTTGTCTGAGGCATACATATGGGTTAGTTTTGACTTGCAAAAGTTGAGATCGAGGATGACTTGAATAAGGAAATTCCTGGTTACGGATTACTTTGCACGCATGAGTATATGGAAATCGTGGGATGAGTGAGTTGTTATTGGTGAATGATGTAGTGCGCACGGAGTATGAATTTCACAGGTAGTGTTAAAGTAGAATTACTTTTTGGAGTGTTGTTGTGCTAATGGGGCACGTGTCTTTTGGCCCATCTGGGCAGTGTAATTTGGATTTGAACAAAGTGGGTGACTCTCGATAAGGTGTTATAAGCGGCAATTGAAAGATTTTTGGATTGGTATATCGCTAGAATTGGATAGTTACATTGGATGGTGTCGGGACTTGTGGTATATCTATATGACTATGGATTCTGCATTTTAGTATAAAAAAGGGAATAGAAACAATTTTAAATTCACATAAGGTATTTTCAGAGTGGGTGTTACAGTTGTGGTATTTATGGAGGTGCTTAAGAAGAATGGCTTATGGGCCTTAGGGCATTGTGGTTCTATGCTAGGGTTCGTGGGGCGAGTTGTGGTTAAAGGTCGTGGTGTTTTTGCAAGGAGAAGTATCAATCTGAAGGCATATTCGGAAAACACTCGGAGAAAATAAGACAATTGGGTAGTAGACTGAACCGGTATGGTAATGGTAGGATCAGTTCTTTGGGTAATTACGATATGGTAAGACTTTACAGATGTTTTGGTGGCAATATTCTTGGGTTTGGCGACCTGCGAGGCTTGGTCAAGTTAGAGGAATTTAGTTCTAAGGTCTTGATTATGTGCAAATGGATTCCAAAGTACTCTTGGTGGTTTAAGCCGGATACTTTTCTACCGATGTGGAAACGTGTTGTGTATTGTGATTTCCTCCTGGAAAAAGCAAGAGAAAGGGTTCTAACTAATAGGGTATGTAAATTGTTGGTGACTTAAAAATTTATAATAATATTCTTGTGCTTTTCACATGATAGAAAGATAGATGTTATGTGTTGTGCAAAAGTTAGATTTATATGTACGAGGTGGCAGTACAGTCTTGAAGAGAAGGTAACGATTGTTGGACAACATGGACGGTTCCAAATAACTAGATGAATACTATTACTGCTTGGTGTTGTGTTAGAAGGGGACGGACTTCAAAAGGTGCATTGTATTTTGACTTATGGATGTATAAATTAGTATTGCGGTACTCACATGGTTGATAGACTACTGATATTCAAATTTTGCCACATGGCACGAAAGAACTTTTAAAGTATTTCTCGTGGGATGATCGTGTATGAGAGAGGTGATAGGCATTCGGGTGGTGGAGATGGAATCAAATATGGTGATTCGCGTGTTCTATGGATTTGGAGATTAGGAGTTCTTAGGAGCAGATTATTTCATGGTTGTGGACTGTTAAGTTGTGGCCGGAGCTAGCCAGATGATAGAATCTGTTATGATTCAGTCATTATGGATTTTAGGAGGGATATTTTTAAATTTATTTTTGGGTAACCCGAGTTGATTTGGGGGTCCATTGGTAGGACCAATTAAGATGTGTATTCTACACCGAGTTGGAATGGTTGGCTCTATACTGCTATTGTTAAGGGATGTGTCATTCAATTGATGTTGAACTTATTCGTGTTCTGAAATGATTTGAGAGTTACTCCTTTATTCTACGAGGAGTTGTGATTCATTGGTTATGTGCACGGATGGTGCGGTTCTATTGTGGCGTTATAAAGGAATTTGAGAGAGTATAGTATTGGATATTGCTTGGTTGATGGGGTATTGGTCATGTTCTTTTGGGTGTTGTATGGAATGGTGTCGTTTGTTTCTCCGTGGTTATGGTAGTACACTTTGGGTACTTGATGTCGAATTGCGCATGGTTATTGATTTTAGTAGGGTGGCTTGAGGTGTTTCATATAGACCAGTATTTGGATAGGGTCGAGTATTGCAGCAGAGTTATGTGGCAATATGTTCCTTTGTGTAAGATTCGTGTGTTATGGTTTTGCGGTGTGTGATGGGTTCTTAGCATTGCGTCGGGGTGGTACCCGTCGAGCTTGTGGAACAGTTCTCCTATTTGGGTCATTGTTACGATTGGGTACATTTTGAATGTTGCTATCTGGTGCATGGATTGCATAGGTTGTGGCTTTTAGATTGTATTGGTGTGTCATGTCTCTAGAGTGGTCGTGTTGGACGAGACGAGGTCATTGGGCCTAGAATAGATGCTATCGGATTTGATTGTGGTATAATTGGGAGGATAATATCGGAAGTCAGCTTTGAAATTGGCTATAGTTCTTGTAGAAGGAACGAGAGCTCCATGACCTGTTGGTCTAATGAATGGTTATGAATTTGATATGTTTCTTTCATCACCGGCAGTGTACGAAGGTTTTACAACGAGGTTTTCTCTGATATGCAGTTTATTACCGGGACTCGGTTCATTTGAGCCGATACTGTGATTAGAAATCATTTCTTCGAGCATTCGAGCTACGCGGTATTTGAATTTGAGTATTTGAGTTATGGTTACGCCTTTTGGTACAACTTGTTCAGGCTTATACAGTATGTAAATGCGAACTTCTGATCTTATAGGAAATTTCAGATGTTGGAAATTTGATTCGAAGGCTTGTGGGCTAGGTTGAATTGAGAAATTTCAGTTATGCTGTACTATCAGACCTGTATGGGATAGGGTAACATGGGATCACCCCCGAGTATGTGCATGGGAAAGTTACACAGCAATTTGATGGCTTTTGGAACAACTCTGGGCACGTTCGAGGACGAACGTATGTTTAAGTGGGGAGGATGTAACGACCTGACCGGTCATTTTGAACATTTGCCCTTCGGTCGGTTGTTTGAGGGCATGAGTAGCTCCGTACGATGTACTTTGACTTGTATGAATTGTCATTTTTGGTTTGCAGGTATTTCGGAATCGAATTGGAAGAAAGAATTTCATTGTTGAAGCTTTAAATTGGGAGAGTTGACCAAATTTGACTTTTTCTCCTTTGACCTCGGTTTGGAATTCTGATGGTTCCATTAGCTTTGTTAGGTGATTTTGGACTTAGGAGCGCGTCTGGAATGTGATTTGGAGGTCCATAGTGGAATTACGCTTGAATTGGCGAAAGTTGGAAATTCGGCGATTTCGGTCGGCAGTGGAAAATTTGATATCGGGGTAGCATTGGAATTTCGGAAGTTGGACTAGGTTTGTAGTGTCATTTGTGACATTTGTGCAAAATTTGAGGTCATTCGGACGTGGTTTGATAGATTTCGGCGTCGGTTGTGGAATTCGTAAGTCTAGAAATTGTTGGGCTTTAATCCGAGGGTAATTTGGTGTTTTGATGTTGTTTTGAGTGATTCGAAGGTTCGACTAAGTTCGTATGGTATTTTAGGATTGATTGGTATGTTTGGTTGAGGTCCCGAGGGCCTCGGGTGTGTTTCGGGTTGAGTTTTGAGCGAGTCCGGGCATTTCTGGAACTCAGGTATGGTTCTGGTGCTTTAAATTTCGCGGACCTCAGCAGAATTTCGCTTTCCGGGGAAAAGTTCTGCAGAACCGCTGGTCCGACTTCGGAAACCTATATCTTTTGATCTACAAGGAATTTTGAGATGATTCAAAAACAAAAGTTGTACCCCTTCGTTCTAGTTTGCAGAGAGATAAAGCAACTATCATTTAGACATATGTAGAGAAAGTTATGGCCAAAATACTCAAGCCTGACAGTGTAGCCACCAAAAAGTGCGGCCGCACCGGCTTTTCGCGACCGCAGGACCTGGGAGGCACGGCCGCACTCAAAAGTTTGCGGACCGCGAAGTGAGAGATCAGAGGTGCACAATATAAATAGGGTTTAGGATATTATTTCATATTTTGGACCTAGAGAGCTCGGTTTGTGGCGAGTGTTCGTGGGCTTTTCAAGCAATTCATGGGGGTAAGTGATTCTAACTCGAATTTGGTTAATATACATGAATATATCAATGCTTTATCATCTGATTAGTACTTTGAGGTGGAAATTTGGGGAAAATTGTAGAAACTTCATAAAATAAATGTTTGGGATTTGAACGTCAATTCGAAGTCGGATTTGAGTGAAACTAGTATGGTTGGACTCGTGAGTTAATGGGTGTTCGTAATTTGTGACTTTTACCCGATTTCGAGTCGTGGGCCCGGGGCTGGGTTTGAGCCAATTTTGGGTTTTTGGTCTGAATTAGTAGTGTTTCTTGTGGAATTCATTCCATTAGCGTATATTGATGGTATTGTACTGATTGTGAATAGATTCAGAGCATTTGGAGGCCGAGTCGAGAGGCACGAGCATCGCGGGGTAGAGATTTGACCATTTTGAGGTAAGTAACGATTGTCAATCTAGTTCTAAGGGTTTGAAACCCCAGATTTCGTATCATTCTACTATTTTGAGGTGACGCACAAGCTAGGTGACGGGCGTGTGGGCGTAAACCTTCGGGGATTGTGACTTGGTCCATCCCGTAGCAATTGTAAAGTTGTATATTTTGTTGAAACTATATGATACTTATGTGTTTTAGAAAGAGTTTCTGTAAATTGGACTGAATTCCATGTTTGGGCCTTGTGCCAGTGCTGTTTGGATCCTTCAGGAACTTTTCTTACTATTCTCTCACTGGTTTCGATTTAAAATCTATACTCAGTCGTGGTTATACCTGTTTACTACATAACTCGGTTTTCATTACTCTGTTTTGATGCATATAAAAGTTGTTTTGGGCTGAATACCCTGTTTTACAATGAGCCCGAGTGGCTTGAGATGTTTATGACTGAGTGAGGCCGAGGGCCTGATTACTATTATATGGATCGGGGCTGCCCACCTACAGCAGGCCTTATTGGCTTGAGTGTGATTATTGACGGTTGAGAGTAGAGTGTTTGAGCTATTGAGAGCTTGTGTGATTGTTATACTGAGAGGTTGCATTTGCTTCCTTTGTTACTGCACTTAGCTGAAATATGTCATTGTTCTAAACTTTAAGAAAATATTGTATCCGGTTTATCTGAACGTAGTAAATGTGCAACTGACTTAACATATATTGCTGGAATTGAATCATGTCTACTCTCATTGCTAAAATTACTGAAGTGAACAGAAATTGTATAGCTCGTCACTACTTCTCAGTTCCTTATTTCTTTTTATTACTTATAGAGTTGGTTGTACTCACGCTACATCCTGCACTTCATGTGCAGATCCAGGTGTATCCGGTCATAGAAGATGTTTATCTCGTGCGTGGTTGAGTATCGTAGATTCACGAGGTACCTGCCGGCGTTCGCAGTCCTTGCCTCTCATTTCTTGTTATCTTTATTTTTGGCACTGGCATTTAGACACAGACACTTGTAGATAGTGTTTCTTAGACTGGTTGTTTAGATACGTTGTATTTTGTGTTTAACTCCTGTCTTTATGAAAACTCTGTCATATCAAGCTTTTGGATTATTTTGTGAAACATTTGAAGTATTTTGAAAAATCTGCTTGCCTAGTACCATCGATCGGCGCCATCACGAAAGATTATAATTTTGGGTTATGACAAGTTGGTATCAGAGACTAAGCTACATAAGTCTCACGAGTCATGAGCGGGTTAGTAGAGTCTTACGGAGACGTCTGTACTTATCTTCGAGAGACTGCTGAGCCCTTAGGAAATTTCACATGCTTGAATTCTTGTCGTGCGAATCGTTTGATTCTGGTAACTGAATTTTTATTATTCTATTCTCTCAGAGATGGTGAGGATGCGTGCTACGGGGCAGGATGGACAACCACCAATACCATCAGTCAGGGACGCGAGAGGCCGAGGTCGCGGTTGGGGCAGAGGTGCAACTCGCACCGCAGCTAAGGCAACACCTGCAGATCCACCAGTTGCCCCAGTTCAGGAGCACACTCTAGTTGTGGATGACCCTGTGGGACCAGCTCAGGCACCACCTGTGCCCATTGTGATTCCAGGTCTTCGGGAGGCCTTAGCTCAGATTCTGACCATGTGCACCAGTCTTGCTCTGGCGGTCTCTATTCCGGCCGTAGCAAGCACTTCTCTAGCCGGAGGAGGTGCTCAGACTCCTGCCGCCCGCACACCAGAGCAGGTGGTACATGGACTCCAGACACCGGGGGCACCACTAGCCTAACCGGTTGCATCTGCTCAGGACTATGTGGTTTCTGTCATGCCCGATGATGAGCAATGTCGATTGGAGAGATTTGGGAGACTCCATCCTCCATCTTTCAGTGGTACCGAGGGAGAGGATGCACATGGCTTCTTGGACATGTGTCAGAGGATACTCCGTACAACAGGTATTCTAGAGACCAGTGGGGTCGCATTCACTACTTTTCAGTTCTCTGGGGCTGTCTTCAGTTGGTGGGAGGCTAACGAGAGGCGTAGGCTAGTCGGCACAGCACCCCTTACCTGGCAGCAGTTATCTGGTCTAGTGTGGGAGAAGTTCGTGACTCAGTCCCGCAGAGAGGAGTTGCATAGGCACTTTGAGCAGGTTCATCAGGGCGATATATCCGTGACACAGTAAGAGATGAGAGTTTTTCAGTTGGCCCGTCAGGCTATCTGGTTGGTTCCCACATACAGAGAGAGGACCAGGAGGTTCATAGATAGCCTTTCTTTTCAGCTGCAATTGCTTACGACTACAGAGAGAGTGTCAGCTCTACCTGTCGCTAAGAATGGTCTTCCTAGGATGAGGGGGACATACTTGTTTTCCTCCATATTTACCACTATAAACTCCACACGAAATGAACTTATCCACTAGAACTAACTCATCTTCCACTATCCCCTAGGGTATTATGGTAGTTTGGTCTGCCAACTGCAAAGATATAGGTGCAGACCTTATCTCTCCAATCTTCTTATCAAGTTTCCCGTAGATAGATAGAGGTGTTAAATTAATTGAGGCACCGGAATAGCATAAGCATTTATCAAAATTAATAGTTCCTAAAGATCAAGGTATATCAAAACTCCCTGGATCTCCACACTTTTGTGGGAGTTTATTTTTGCAATATCGCACTGCAATGCTCTGTGAGCTAGACTAATGAAGTCTCCTCTATTTTGCACTTCTTTGCAAGGATCTCTTTCATGAATTTGGCATAAGCGGGCATCTGTGAGAGCACTTCTGGTAATTGTAAGTTCACATGAACCTATTTCAACACATTCAGAAATCTCTAAAACTGCTTGTCAAGATTTTCTTTACTTTTCTTTTGAGGGAAAGGCAGAGCAGGCATATGTTCGCTCTCCTCATGGTCCCCCCTTCTCGAGTTTTCTTCCTTCTTCTCTTTCTCAACTTTCATCTGGTCTTTCTTCTTCTTATTAACATCACTCTTCAGCTATTACCCATTTTCTTTTTCAAATCTAACATCATTTTGGATTGGGGGTAATATATTTCAACCCTTGCCCACTTCCCAAATATACATAATTGAATGTTTCTATGGGATTTATTTCGATATCATCATGGAGAGTTCCTTCAATCCTCTCAGGCAATAGAGTAGCTAGCTGCCCAACCTAACTTTCCAGGTTCCGAAAACTTGTTCCTAGTTCTTTGATAACTGCTCCATGTTCCCGTATAGATGAGCTATAAGTTTCAAGCTCTCATCTGTCTTGATAATAAAAGCCTCCATTAGATCTTCCATACTGAACTGATTAGACTGTGGAAGATGATATTGCTACCTCTGTTGATTTTAGAAGACTGTAGCTCCTTGTCCCTGGGTTCTGGGTTGTTTTGTTTCCATTCATTCAATGTTCCCCTAGGTGAACTCCATGAAAAATCGGGGTGCCTCTAACCCAATGCATTAAAATCATAATCTCTCACAACATTCACTTTCACAGTTAAGGCTTGACACTCATGAGTAGGGTGTCCTCTTCCACATATATCACAAACTGCGTGATGCGCATTTTGTATCCTGGCTAAGGTTAGATTTTGTATTTATTTAGCCATAGCATCAATTTGTACCTGCACAGATGTATAAGCATCAACTTGGTGAATACCAATTGATTTTCTTCTTTCAGCACTCTCAGAGGGCCACCGATTGGAATCTTCAGATAACTCATCAAGAATTGTAAGTTTTCCTATGGAGTTTTCTTCATCAAAGGGCCTCCAACTACATTACTCAATGTTCTACGTGACGCCGGTGTCAATCCTTTCCAAAAGTCCTGGAGTTGCATCCAAATATCAATTCTGCTATGTTGCCAATTTCTAACTATCTCCTTAAACCTCTCTCATGCTTCAAAAACTATTTCAATTTTTTTCTGGCAGAAGTTATGGTTTTCTCTTCTAATCTTGCCTGTCTTAGCTGAGGAAAAATATTTATCAAGCAATATTTTGGTCATCTCATCCGAGGTTCTAATCGATCCATTGGGCAAGCTTAAAAGCCACTCCTTCACATCATTTATAAGTAAAAAGGGGAATGCCCTTAAGTACACTGCAACTTGTGACACCCCATTATATTGAAAGGTGTTCATAATCTCCTCGAAGTCCATTAGATGTGTATTTGGATTTTCGTTCATCTTTCCTATGAAGACACAATAATTCGGAATGGTTTGAAGCAACCCTTGCTTCAACACAAAATTATTTTCTACAATTGGAGGTGGTATAATGCTTGACAATCATTGATTGTAGACCGGTCTAGCATAATCGCCATGTGGTCTCCTAGGCGTGGGAGCTATATTTCCAAACAGGTCTGCAGCCAATGGTAGATGTTGATTAATTCTGTGACCCCTCTCTTCTTCATAGACGTTCTCTCCAGCTCTAATACTGCTTTCTTAGCATCCTGTGCAGCTTTTTATCATTGATGGGCTGCCTCTCTTGCAGCCAAATCTACATTATCATCACCGTTTCCGGCCATAGTTTCTTGGCTTGAGGGTTGCCAAATCTTTTATAACTTTTCCGTGAGATCTCTTTCCTTCCTCAGTTGTCATAGTTTTCTTTCTAACGCTGGCTCGTATTGTAGCACTTCTTTCGCAGAAAGTCGAGTCATGGACCAATCTTAACCTGTAACATGCACACAACCAACGAACACCAACCGTAAAAAGGGAAATAAAATAAAAAGAAAAAAATATTCAATTAGCACTACAAACTATTTCGTACAGTATTGATTGCCAATCCCCGGAAATAGTGCCAAAATTTGACGAGCGCAAAGCACACACTTAAATTATGCTCGTTAATCAAAGATAGTATAATATAATATCGTATCCACATGGATTTGATTTAAACAGTATTGTCGTAATTTCTAGCTTGATTGGTATCTAGGAGAATCAACAATTGTGATTTATAGGATTAATAACTAAAATTAACTAAGAATCTAAAGCTATTGACTAGTGACTATCAAGACAAGGGATAAGAAAATAAGGTTATCAGTGGGAGTAGATATGGTTTTGACAGGATAGGTGCAAGATAATTATTTGGGATCTAACTCTAGATATTTCACTTCTAATGTTCAAGCGAGTCTCCCTAATTCACTCAATTATTAGTTTAAATGTTCAGCAAAAACTCCTCTCTCGATTAAGTCTTAACCTCACGAGATGAATCAATTTAAGCACGCGAATATATGCAAGAATGCGTAGTGGATTGGTCTTTAGGAAAACCTCATTCGATTATACTCCTAAATAGGTTTAGTCAGTAATTCAACTAGCCTCTTTCTATTACTTAGAATAATCTATGAACTCAACCAACAACATAATGCAAAGATACCACAAGTTATGCCTCTCTCGATTACATTAACTAGTGAATATAGATGCAAATATTAAATCTTCCAAAATGATTCAATACATAAAACTAGAGTTATAATCTACAAACAATCATCAATACACAAAATCCATGAACCTCTAGAGGGAAATACCCCATAGACATGGAGAAATTCATCGCACATATACTTATAGCATAGGAAAAAATAAATTCGATCCAAACTAGGGTCTTGAGTGAGGAAGGAATGATGAAATACTTGTGCTTGTGTTCTTCAACTCATCCTTAGCGTCCTTAGGTCTAAAGTATGTCAAAATTCCATAAAATAACATTTTTTATGTATTTATACCAAGTAGGGTCGGGCCCAGACGAAATCACCCTTTCCTAGCCGAGATAAGAAAATAACTCTGTAAAATTGCACAAGCGTGCCGCATGGGCCGATGCACCATGCTGGGCATTAGTGGCGCTTATCAGGGAGAATGTAATTTTCATCAAGCTGCCAAAAAACACTTCCGCGGCACACCACGCGCCGCCCCACACACCGCAACAGTGCAAATTCCTCATAGTGTTGTGTTTTTCTTGATTTGTGATGTCCAGACGTGATCCTCAACCGCAGAACACGATCCTGACTTATTCCCTTGGGATTTTACTCAGACTTCAAAGCTCCAAATAGCTCGAATTAGCTTCACAACATCTACATACCTCGGAATCACCGCTACAAGGAATGAAACACATAATAAGTGCAAAACACTACCAATTAAAGCTCAACACAAGTAAAGTGCAGTTAATTATAGTGCAATAAGAGACTAAAATAAGTAATTATAGCCTAAAATCAACACCCCACACTTTGACGAACGCAAAACACACACTAAAATATGCTCGCTAGTCGAATATAGTATTTATAATAGCGTATCCACAAGGATTGGATTTAAATAGTATTATCCTAGTTTGTAGCTAAAGTTATATCCAAGATGATCAACAACAGAGGTTTATGTGATTTAAACTAAAATTAACAAAGAGTCAAAACTATTGACTAATGACAATCAACACAAGTATTAAGCAAATGAAGATATCAATTGGGAGAAGATAGGGTTGATAGGATAGGTGCAAGAGAAATATTTGGGATTTAAATCTAGATAATTCAATTCTAATGTTCAAGTGAGTCTCTCGAATTTACTTGGTTATTAGTTCAATTGATTAACAGAAACTCCTCTCTCGGTTTAGTCTCAACCTCACAAGATGAACCAATTTTAAGCATGTGAAGATATGTAAGAATTCATAGTGGAATGGTCTCTAGGAGAACTAATCTCGATTATCCTCCTAACTAAGTTTAATCAACAATTCAACTAGCCTCTTCTAATTACTAAAAACAATTACTGACATCAACCAACAAATTATAATGAAGCAATATCACATGTTATGCCTCTCTCGATTACATGAACAAATGAATATAGATGCAATAATTAAAACATCCAAATGACTCAATACATCAAACTAGAGTTAATTATCCACAAAACAGTATCAATACATCAAATCCATAAAACCCAAAAGAGAACCACTCCATGGATATGGAGTAATTCATCATAATAATGTTTAAGTTAAAGGAAAACATAAAACGATCCAAACCCTTGTCTTGAGTGAGGATTGAATGATGAAATCCTTGAGCTTTTCCTTCTCCACCTCCTCCTTGGCTTACTTAGGTCTAAGGTGTGTCACAAGTTCATAAAATAATATTTTTACATGTATTTATACTAAGTAGGGTCGGGCCCAGATGGAAACACCCGCGTGAAATAGGAAAATAACTCTTACAAATTTGCATAGGCATTCCACATGGGGAAACGCACCATGCGGGTAATTAGTGGGAAAGTTCAGAGAGTTTATTTCTGATAGATAACAGAGAATAGGCCTGCTGCGGCGCCCCACGTGCCGCGGCTGTGGGACTTTCTCTGAGTACGGATTTTTCTTGCCTTTTAGCTATCCCGACATGGTTCTCGATCCCCGTAGGCGATCCCGGCTTATTCCCTTGAACATTTAATCAGACTTCAAATCTCCAAATCATCCAAATTCATTCTATAACATCTTCATAGCTCGGAAACACTCCTACAAAGCATAAAACACACAATTAGTGCAAAACACTAGCAATTAACGCTCAAACGCAATTAAAGTGCAGTAAATTGGAATGTAATAAGCGACTAAAACATGAGATTATAGCCTACCATCAAGCAATCAAACGACACTTTTTAAAGACACGACCTTTTTAAACAACTCTCCTAACTCATCACACCAAGAATATTTAAAACAGATTAAGCACAATACCGTAACATCCTCATGTCGAGATTTGACTCAAACGCACCGCATATTTTTCACAACCCGCTCACTTACTCTAACACAGAAGTCAACGACATTACCTTTCCTTCGTGAATCAAGTTCCCTCAAACAACAATACAAACTAATTCCACACACAATAAAATTAAGAACAATTCTGAACTCAAGATAGAAAGCATCAAATCACTCTAAGAAACAACATTCATATGCCATAAAAGACGTACCATAGGCTTGCCCGTAGTGTACAACTCTACTAATTGAGCTCATTCAGTCAATGATCAAGTAGGACATTATTTGGTTCTAACGTAGGATGCGGGATGGGTAGGATATACACCTCCCTGAGCACTTTAAGACATACAGTTAACTGTGCAAAACCCCACACTTATGTCAACCATAACTCCAGCTTCACATTAATATACATCAACTCCCAACTTATTTAAGCACAAATACATCAAAAATTACCACTATCAAGGAATATTTGTAACAACAATAGAACCACTTTTCTTTTTTCCTTTTCTTTTTCAATTCAAGTGGTTCTTACTTTTTCAAAATAATGCACCTTTCTCCTTATTTCAATAGTTCCACTCAAAAGCCAAACCACCACCCCACACTTTAACTTTTACAAAGTTCATACAATATTCAAGTGCTCACGAGAGGTAAAAGGTTCAAATAGATGGTCCATTCAAACAAATGGGTAAGGCTTGTAATGTTGTTGCCAAAGAAACCAGATTACAAAGTTCATACAATATTCAAGTGCTCACGAGAGGTAAAAGGCTTGTATGAGTCGAAGTCAGGATCCATTCCTCGCACCCAAATTAATGCACACATCCATGCAAACAACTTCTTCTCGGCCTTCTTTGGGTACATCCCACACTTATCTTTCTTGCTCACCGCAGCCTTCTCTTTCGAGCCCTTTACTTTCCACTTGACACTTGCAACCGGTTTGTCCTTTTGTGCCCCCTTTGCTACATCCATCTTAAAAGTCATGGTCTCTTCACCCACTCTAAGCATGAGCTTTCACTCATGTATATCTAATATAGCTCTACCTGTCACTAAGAATGGTCTTTCTAGGATGAGGGGGACCTCCTTGTTTCCTCCATATTTGCCACTATAAAATCCACAGGAAATACAAACTTACCCACCCGAACTAACATATCTTCCACTATCCCCTCAGGTATTGTAGTCATTTGGTCTTCCAGCTGCAAAGATATGGGTGCAGACCTTATCTCTCCAATCTTCTTCTCTAGTTTCCTGTAGATAGATAGAGGCATTAAATTATTTGAGACATCAGAATCACATAAGGATTTATCAAAATTAATAGTTCCTAGAAAGTAAGGTATAGTAAAACTCCCTAGATATCCACACTTTTGTGGGAGTTTATTTTGCAATATCGCGCTGCAATGCTCTGTGAGCTTGACCATTGAGGTCGCCTTTATTTTCCAATTCTTCGTAATGATCGCTTTCATGAATTTGGCATAAGCAGGCATCTGTGAGAACACTTCTGTGAATGGTAAGTTCACATGAACCTGTTTTAGGACAACTAGAAATCACCCAAACTGCTTGTCTAGCTTTTCTATACTTTGCTTTTGAGGGAAAGGAATAGCAGGCATATGCTCGCTCTCCTCAGGGTCCTCCCTTCTCGAGTTTTCTTTCTTCTTGTTCTTCTCGGCTTTCATATGGCCTTTTTTCTTCTTATCAACATCACTCTTCATCTTCTCCCCACTTGCTTTTTCAAGTCTCACATCATTGTGGATTGGGGTGAGATCTTTCAACCCTTGCCCACTTCTCAGAATTATAACATTCACTGTTTCTTTGGGATTTCTTTCTGTATCAGGAGAGTTCATTGAATTCTCTCAAACAATAGAGTAGCTAGCTGACCAACCTGTCTTTCTAGGTTCTGAAAACCTGTTCCCAGTTCTTTGGTAGCTGGTCCATGTTGCCGTATAACTAATCTATCAGTTTCAGTCCTCTCATCTGTCTTGATAATAAAAGCCTTAATTAGCTCTTCCATACTGGACTGATTAGATTGTGGAGGCTGATTTTGCTATCTCTGCTGATTTTGGAAGACTAGAGCTCCTTGTACCTGGGGGTCTAGGGTATTTCTGTTGCCATGTATCCGTAGTACCCCCAGGTGAACTCCATGAAAAACCGGGGTGCCTCTGACCCATTGCATTAAAATCATAATTTTCCACAGCATTCACTTCTTGAGTTGAGACTTGACACTCATGAGCAGGGTGTCCTCTTCCACATATATCACAAGCTGTATGAGGCTCATTTTGTATCTTGGCTATAGTCAGCTTTCGTATTTCGTTAGCCACAACATCATGTTTTACCTGCACAGATGTATTAGCATTAACTTTGTGAACACCAGTTGATATTCTTCTTTCAGCACTCTCAGAGGGCCACTGATTGGCATCTTCAGATAACTCATCAAGAATTGTAAGTATCTCCTCTAGAGTTTTCCTCATCAAAGGGCCTCCAACTACATTCATCAATGTTCTACGCGAGGCAAATGTCAATCCTTCCCAAAAGTCTTGGAGTTGTATCCAGAGTTCAATTCCGCTATGTTGACACATTCTAACTATCTCCATAAACCTCTCCCATGCTTCAAACACCATCCTGTTTCTAGCAGAAGTTAAGGATTTCTCTTATAATCTTGCCCATCTTAGACGAGGAGAACTATTTATCAAGGAATGTTTTAGTCATCTCCTCCTAGGTTCTAATCGATCTACTGGGCAAGCTTGGAAGCCACTCTTTCGCATCATCTTTGCGTGAAAAGGGAAATGCCCTTAAGTACACTGCATCTTGTGATATCCCATTGTATTGAAAGGTGTTCCTAATCTCCTCGAAGTCCATTAGATGTGAGTTTGCATTTTAGTTCATCTTCACTTTGAAGACACAACAATTCTGAATGGTTTGAAGCAAACCTCGCTTCAACTCAAAATTATTTTCTATATGTGGAGGTGGTCTACCACTTGATAATCCTTGATTGTAGACCGGTCTAACATAATCGCCAAGTGGTCTCCAAGGCATGGGATCTATATTTCAGAACTGGTCGGCAACCAAGGGTTGATGTTGATTAATTTTGTGACCCCTCTCTTCTTGATAGACATTCTCTGCAACTCTAATAGCTGCTTCCTCAGACTCCCGTGCATCTTTTTTTCGTTGTTGAATTGCCTCTCTTGCAGCCAAATCTATATTGTCATCACCATTTCCGACCATAGTTTCTTGGGTTGAGGGTTTCCCAACATTTTCTAACTTCTCGATGAGATCTCTTTCCTTCCTCAGTTGTCTTAGTGTTGTTTATAACTTTGGCTCATATGGTAGCACTTCTTTCGCAGAAGCCCGAGTCATGCACCAATATTAACCTATAACCTGCGCACAACCAATGAACACCTACCGTAAAAAGCGAAAAACAAAATGAAAAGAAAATATTCCTGAATTAGCACTAAAAACTATTTCAAACACTATTGATTGTGAATCCCCGGCAACAGTGCCAAAATTTGACAAGCACAAAACACACACTTAAATTATGCTCGCTAATCAAAGATAGTATAGTATAAAATCGTATCCACATGGATTGGATTTAAATAGTATACTCGTAGTTTCTAGCATGATTTCTATCCAGGAGAATCAACAGTTGAGATTTATAAGATTAATAACTAAAATTAACTAATTATCTAAAGCTATTGACTAGTGACTATCGAGACAAGGGATAAGTAACTAAGGTTATCAGTGGGAGAAGATAGAGTTTAGACAGGATAGGTGCAAGAT